>CM076405.1:208488-343488 GCA_038363315.1 Mugilogobius chulae | reverse complement strand
GCATTTTTTTGTTTGTTGGATTCACAAAAAATACTGTAATGCAATTTTTTCACATATTTTTGCCATTTTAAAAACATAGAATGTAATAAATAGTAATCAAATATGTGCGTATAATTAACACAACACAACATTTAAAAGTGCACATTTCTAAGTTATTAACCAGATTCTGACAGCGCTTGCTCATCACTGTTGTCCACCTGTATGTTTTTACTTGTCATTACACACAAAAATTTTCATTATGAGTAAAACATGAATAGTTCAGAACTGTCATGTCGTCATTTTACAACAATAAAACAAGCAAATCTGCTGCTTGTTAGTTACATGTGATTATGAAAAGGCAGAGCGTATTAGTTCTGCAGTCAATATACCAGTTTCCTTGTTTTAGATCAAGGTTGTGTTTTACAGAGGACAAAAGACACTGATCTCCACAAGTCTTTTTTATTATGAAATACACACAATTATTATGACATTTGAAAATAACAAAAGATGCAATGAATATCTGAAACGGCCTGCATTATGTGTAGCTAACACAAGCCTCACATGATACACAGCCAAGTTACTGAAAACCAATGTATAATTTTATATCTGCTCTAGTGTGAGACAAAACCCTGTTTACCACACAATGGTACAAATCATGAGGAGTAAAGTCAGGCAAACTTACACATTTTATTAAATTAGCAAACATAGCAGGAGGAAGAGAGTATGGATCAGCTGCATTCATTAGCTTCTCCAAATACCTTGTTTTGTGTGCGTCTAAAAGATGTCCTACTTCCACAGACAAATGTACTGAACATGCGCTAGAAGCATCCGCTGCTTTCTTTACCAAAAAATAACACGTGAGAATTTATCAGTTTTCCCTGTAATGATGCGTACATGCACTTCTGTTTCCATCATGGAAACCACATGATCATGTGACGTAGGTGCAAAGGGTCAATATTGCCATATATTATGACTGTACTTCGTTAAATGGAGGTGTATCAGGAAACTTATTCTGCATAATCAAAGCTACTTTTTAAATATTGATTTTAAGTGGGGCTGTTCTCAAAACACTGATATGGAAATATACAGAGAGATGTTGTATATGTGCTTTTACAGTTAATGTAGAAAACTTTTTAAAAGATTAGTTTTTTTGTGTATTACCAGACTGATACTACAATTAAAAAGTTAAATTATTAATTAATCCGCTGTGATAAGGACATTGTGGATAAACTTAACATTTCACTGCCTTTCCTTATCATGACAATAAAAATACTCATAAGGCAGACATATTTTGACCCATAAATCTGGAGATGTGCTGTATCGGAAGGCTCTTGACAATACCCTACCCTGCTACACACTTGGTTTCTTGTTTGTCTCTGCTGCACTGATTCTGTAACTGAGCGTGTTTCCTGTCAGAGTCCTGATCACCGGGGCGTCTGGAGGAGTGGGGACATTCTCCATACAGGTACGTGCTCTAACAGTTGACATCTGTTCATGTAGCTCTCAGGTTAAGATTCCGTGCTGACGTTGTCTTGTGTGTTTGCAGCTGCTGAAGGCCTGGGGAGCCCACGTGACTGTAACCTGCTCCCAGAATGCAGAGGGTCTGGTGCGAGGGCTGGGTGCAGACGAGGTGGTGGACTACACTGCAGGAGACGCACCTCTGACGTTGGAAGCTATGGACAGGTGAGCTACAGTAGGAACACAGTCACACCAAGAGACTGTAGCCACAAAAATCATTTAATCATTTCCCTTCTGTGCAAATGTGTGTTTTTATGAAATCTTTTAATGCATAGTGAACAAGTGGCAGTTTGTTGTTTAGGCGAGTCAATGAAAAGTGGCCTTAAAGTTTGAAGTCCCCTTACAGTTACCATGGTAATGTCACCAGTAACAGCCGGGTCAGTAGAAGGAGAGCCTTCTGGAGCATCAGGTGCATAACTCACTTCGCCCCAATGTTTGAGTATACTGGTATGAATGCATGTGTTTCCTGGATGTAAAGTGCTATAAATCGAGACCATTAATTAGAGGTGGATCAGTATCCAGTATTTGACCAGCTATTGTTGATAACCGATATCAATATTTTAATTTTTGCAGACTTTTTAGTAAGGTTTATAAAATCCATTAAAAAGAAAAAACAAAATGTGTTTCTCTGTGATACAAAATAATTGTAAGCATGACAATATAATCATATAATCAAGCTTTTTTTTCCAATTTGCTCTTTGTTCAAAATATTGTTGTAAGTGCTTAATGTTCCAATCTAAAGATGACCAAGATTCAAAAGGATCAAATTAATCTTTAGTTTATTCCTTAACTAAAAGTCTAAGCAGATGTCTGGGCCAGACTCTTTCCCTGGTAGCTTCCATTATGCAAGACTTATGCCAGGCATGTACCAAAAACTGAACGCTTGCCTTTCCCTGGACTCATACTACAACATGAGTATGCAAATGATGATGTTCACGGAGCTTCTTCCCCAGTTTCTCATGTCCCGTGCTGCAGCTGTGAGCAGTTACAGACACAGCATTCAAGGTCTCCATCACCTCCTCCGTAGAGAGACTCCCTTTTTCCTCCCATAGAGATGTTTCCTGCTCCAGACAACCTGCTCACAGGACACACATCCTCCCCAAAAAATTCCCCATTGGCACAGAATACAGCTGCAGTAGATGAGCATTAACAAAGAAGTGGCCTCAGTGTTGAATATAACCAATATATAACTTCAGTGATTGTATAAAGTTAAATATACTGTTAATATAAAAGGTCTGCCTTCATTGTTTATATGTGTGCGTGCAACTGACAATTTGTATTAATTTGAAACTATCTTCAATAATAAATGTAATGTTCTGAAGACAAATTGAGACAGACACAGTCACACCTTCCTTAAAGGAGATCTATAGAGGTTATGCAGGCGACATCACGGCATTCTCACTGTGATGACTGAGTCATAATGTTTAGGAGCATTTTTCAAATAAAATGATCTCAGTGCATAACCTCTATAGTGATTTTTGTCTATATATTTAGATAAGGGCTTAGCGATCTGGGAAAAAAATATAACAATCATGATTTTTTTTTCTCAAATTGATCGATCTCGATTTTCAATTCCATTTTGTTTAACCTTTTCAAAAAACAAATGAAAAATGCCATTTATGAACATAAACTAAATAAGGACTTTTACTATGCCCCATTTATTAGATTTTTTAAAGCTATATATGTATATTCTGCCTCAAAGTTTGCTCCAAACCACATATTTTTACTGACAAAAGATTGGTTTTCGATCTTTCGATTCAAAACCCTCAACCAAATAATAGACGATTAGGTTCGATTCGATCTCTCAATTTTTTGATTAATGGCCCATCCCTAATATAGATAGAAACTATGGCATATGTGAATCGAATCAATAATTCAAATTTTGTTCATTGTAAAACACAAAAATTATCTAAAACGGCTTAGATATAGAAACAAGTTCATTGGCTTCCTGTTCAAAACTGCAGAACTAATAAGTTCTGCCCTTTTATTGTAAAAAAAAAATAATAATAAAGCAAGTTTACTAAACCACAGAAAAAGATTTAAATGGCAAACTCACCTGTGTTGACAATCAGCTACATGACCACTTTGAACCATACTTTGAGTTCTCACAAGTAGATTCAAACAATTGGGTAGGGATAGGTGGGTGAATGCAGCGTTTTGCACCAGGGGCAGGACAATATAAGATTACTTGCGTCTTATTTTCCCCAACACAGTAATGCCGCTTCCTGGTTAGCATACCTTTCTCAAATCCTTAAATTTAACCAAATTAACTTAACCCTAATCCAAATCCTAACCTTACCCTAATCTTGTATGTAAATATTTTAAAATAAAAACTTTTGCTAGCATAGCCACCAATGCAAAGTGATGGTGTATAAAATTACCATGTGTTTATCAGGTACAATTCTTTAAGGAATTAGCTTGCTTAAGTGCTGTTGTTTTTGGTGTCTGTGGTGAGGACATGAGGTCTTTGAGTGGAAACGTTCGTGCTAGAACAAAGCAGGTAGCGTGTGATCTCTGTTCCGCTCATAAATGTGCTTAGTATATTCAGTCAGCCTCTGCATCTGCTGGGTCTGCTCACCCACCTGTGTCCTGATACTGTTTGTCATCACCTACGCAAAGTCAACATCACATCTAAACAACATAATTAGAGCTGTGAGTGTGTGGGACAGAGCAGACAAGAGCCCAGGCCTGAAGAAGTGCTCAAGTAAAACAGACAAACTGAAATAAGGCTGATGATTTGGTTACAGGATTCCCACGCATCCTGGAAAAATGAAAAAGCTGAAAATAATTAGTCAATTTGCCAGTCATGGGAAACGCATGGAAAATGAGAGAAAAGCCAAATGTCATGGAAAATAAAATGTCCTGGAATATGATTTTGTGTATCATAAAATAATGCGCAAACTTAGTTTTCTTATATAAGGTGAGCAATATAGATGATGTCCACATGCAAAGTTTGATTGTAACTTAAAGGCCTGCTACCTTTCTTCACTGAAACATAGAACTATGGATTACTACTACCTTAACTAAAATCTTATTTTTCATTTTTGATGAACGCAATTCATTTGAAATAGAAAGTTAAAACCATACTTTAGGACATGCAGAATGGGTCTAAATACAGTTTATGCCATAATGTGAAAAAATACAGCTACACTAACCACTTTTTATAGAAACAAACATGAGCCCTAGTCCAGGCCAAGTAACTGTGGCCCTTTTTTTTTAAAATTAGTATTTATTAAGTGCAGCAAAGAAATCAAAATGACAAAAACATGCTTTTATTCAAGGTTATTGTTGGCCAAAAAGTTACATAGTGCACTTTTAATCAACCTATATGTTGGTCAGACTGCCAACATTCATAAGAAAGCAGGAAATACTCTATATTACCAAAAGTATTCGCTCACGCATTCAAATAATCAGAATCAGGTGTCTTAATCACTTGGCCTGGCCACAGGTGTATAAAGTCAAGCACTCAGGCATGCAGACTGTGAAACAAGACATTTGTGAAAGAATGGGCCTCACTCAGGAGCTCAGTGAATTCCAGCGCGGAACTGTCATAGGATACCACCTGTGCAACAAATCCAGTGGTGAAATTTCCTCGCTCCTAAATATTCCACAGTCAACTGTCAGCTCTATTATAACAAAATGCAAAAGGTGGACCAACATCATATTGAACTCTATGGGTTAGGAATGGGATGGCACCTCAGTTCATAGTATGAGTAAAGACAGGTGAGCGAATACTTTTGGTAATATAGTGTATCATCAATTGGGGCAAAATTTTCCTGATGGGGGACCCCTTAGACCCCCCACTTCATAGCTATGTTACTAGTTGCTAGTATACTGCTATAGACTTCAAAACAATCTAAAAACTGCTAATGTGGATGTCAATACCTAAAATCCTCATAGGGAATGTCCTGGTAATGTCCTGGAAAATATTTTTGGGATATGAGTGTTAACCCTGGGTTAGCAATTCATTATTTTTTCTTTTAATGAATCAGTACATTTTTCACATCTTGAAACTTCATGATGTCATTGCTTCCAGTATTTCTCTGATAATTTGCTGATGTGAGTTCTCGTCTCCTCAGGTTTGACGTGATCCTGGACAACGTGGGAGGAGAAACGGAGCTCTGGGCGCTCCCTCTGCTCAGGCCATGGTCCGGCTCCAAGTACGTGACCCTGGTGACTCCGCTCCTGTCCCATATTGACCTCATGGGGCTGCTGTCTGGAGGCATACAGGCGGGGTGTGCCCTCCATAACAAGGCCATACAGGTAACCACAGCTCATGCATGACTCTAAACCTACATACTGTACCTACTGCTCAAATCCCACTGTGACATCTGTCTTTACACTTGTGCCTTATCCAAGGGTATATACAGAGATTTATTGCCAGACTAATATTTAAGGAGTGCTCAGTGTTCATGTTCTAACAGTGTCTTTCATTATTTCACTCCAGTGCAAAGTCATGTTTTCACTTACCACCTAGCTCCACCCACTTGTCTGTATTTACTTAAAAATTACAATAATGAAATACATTAGATTCCAAGTATTAAATGTGGGGTTCAAAATTGCCACTTTCCAGCTCCTTTTTTTTTTTTTTTTTAATCTGCTGCTTAGTTAGTTAATTTATTGTTAAATAGGCAGGGCTTATGCAGTTTTAAACAGGAAATCAATGAGTCTGTTTAGATTTTTATGCTGTTAAGAATCAATTTTGTGTTTTATAATGAACAAAGTATAATTTACAGACCTGCATTTATATATATTATGAAAAAAAAACACAATAGGTTACCTTTAATCTAATTTTTGTCGTTTTGCCTTGGAAAAATCACTTATTGGTAACCTGAGCAGCCAGATAGATTAGAAGATCAGAGAGGGGTGTGTGAGACTATTGCACACAGATATTGGATATGCCATTACGATTCATAGCTGTGATTGATTAAGCACAAATAAGGTAGGCCGCACACCCAATCATCTTGATGTATTTCATTAAACGTCCCACCTTTTGCCAAACGCTTCCAGTAAAGTTCCAGAAGGAGACTGGAAGAACTCAAATCGGACCCAGGTTAATTTATTGTACTGTGATTGGTTAAATCCAGCTAACACTCATTTGAGGCAGGACAAAGAATGACCAATCAACAAAGTAGGTTTGAAAAAAGCCTGCATTAAAATGTACTTGCATTAAATAAAGAAATGGTGACTGTATATTATGACTTCATGACAGGGATGCCCTCCATTTTTATCATCATATTACTCAACCCTAATTTACCCACATGATCTCTCTCCAGTGTGTTAAAGCCACTGTTTAATAGGAAAGGTTTTCTTTGGAGAGAAACAGAACAGTGCCCTGGCTGAGCTGAGCGTGCTGGTACAACTGTCAATCATCTGTAGAGAGTGTGAGCAGTGTCCAATGTTACCTTTTGACCGGCTTAATAGGTGTTGGTTGAATTAGCACCTACATTAGATTACTAGTAGACACCATTATACACTTTGTGCATCATACATCTGCTTTTCTCTCCTTCCAACAAGGCAGGACATTTGTCACTTCTCCATCCTTGTTAAACGCCTTAGTTCCCCATATAATTACAGTTTGGTGTGAAAATCCCCAGCACAAGTATCCCAGAGCAGCCGCCTTGAATACACACAGTCCCTCTGACATGTTTGAGTCCCCGAGAGCACCATTACAGGCGGTTGAGTCAGTTTGGAGGGTGTTTCCACAGACGACTCCCCAAAATGTCCTGATCTTCAGCCGGGCGTGCATGTTTGTCACTGCAGCGCCTTTCCGTTCGGTTACACAGCTTTCATAAGTGAAATCATGTAATGACAGGCCACGCACATATTTGGGTTTGCTGAAACGTCAGCAGTAAAGCTTTAGGGAGTTGTAAATCTGGGAATGAGGCGTCCAAATGTCAGTACAGATCTCATAGCTGCGTCTAATACACTTTATAGAAAATGATTTTATAGGTTATGTTCTGGTTCAAGAATGTGATGATGTCATTAGTCCAGATGGTGGATGCTACTTTTGAAATGACATTACACACATTTGCAATCAATCTGATGATTTTTATTTGTAACTAGACCCAATCACTTTTGTATTTCAAAAACTGATTTTAAACACGATTGATTTATATAACTGTTAAACATTTGCATTTAAAAAGCGTACTGTGTAAGACTTTTGGTGGCTGGTCTGCTGTCATCCTTTCATTACACTAGACATGACATAACACTTCTGTTTGTGCACAGTCATAGTGCCGCAGTGCTCTCTGCTGGACACTGTATCAACTACATGTGCAGGACAAACTCTTGCCTCAACAGTGGAAGATTATCCTGCTTCTGGAAGAAAATTGCTTAATTGTAAAGTGCCATAGACTTTTCAAAAAATTCAAATATAAAGAGTTTAAAGACAAAACGCGCGCCCACCAGTTATGTGCAAACTCAGATCCACAGCGCGGTTGTTTTCAGTCTAAAAAGCACATCTACAACTTAAAAATTGTCAAAATGGTTCATTAATTTGTAGTTTATAAACAGATTTTAAACCAAAATGTAGGTTTTATGGTTAGAACTGATTAGCTCAGAGGATGTTTTCAAACTTTTAATATAATTTTTTTCAAAACCCCTATGGAGATTTAACAGGAACCAGGAAGTGGACAGTCACAGTTGAGCTCCATTAGAAAAAGCTCTCTGATCATTATGATTTGTAATACTTATTGTCACTCAACACAGTTAGGTACAGCAGTTTTTAAAAGAACCAAACAATGAACCTTTTCTGCTTTGAAACTGTCTATGGTGTTAAAATAGAATTGTCTACTATTTCCAGTTATTTTTGACATTTTTTAATTTTGTAAAAAGTAAAGTTAATTTGCAGTTTTAAATAGTCAAAACGAGTGTGTACTCACTAGGGATGGAACAATTCACTAAAGTCAGGATTCAATTCAGTTTTCCATTTTGCAGCCCCAATTTTTGATTTTGTAAAAAGTTAAGTTAATTTGCAGCTTTAAATGGTCAAAACGACTCAAAGCAGTAGCTAATGACATTTCTAGTTTAAATGTAGCATAATGCTGGACTGTCCTTATTGTTTCTAATCACAAACACATTAACGCTGACAATATCTGTCAGACCAATCACACTTTCTGGTGCAACTGATCTCTACATAGAGAAGCTTGTTTTCTTCCAGCATATACAACAAACTAATTTGTCACCTCTCAAAAGAAATATTTTTTATTGACGTCCAGTTTTCTTTTGAGGCATTAACATCGGACACTTATTTGAATGCTTGTTTGTGAATGGTAAATGCTAGATAGTCGGTCTGGATGGATAATTATGTTTAGAAAAAGGTTAGGGTGATGGGTAAAGGTTAAGATAAAAATATAACAGTATACGCCCGTTTAGCAACAGAAAAAGCTCATTACCATGGCAACCAGCTCACTTCTGTTCTGTCCCTCCAGACTATGCAGCACTAACCTTTGTGAATAACTGTAAGGCCCACATTCACCTGCTGAAGGTGTTCGCTATGGTAACAGAATTTCTCGTCTCTTGTTCAGATCATGTTGTCCAGCGGAGTGTTCTACAGATGGGGCTTCTACGCTCCAGACGGCCCCGCTCTGGACCTCGTTAGGAACCTGGTGGATTCTGGGAAGGTAGTCTACAGCACACAACTCAACACAAAACAACTCATGAATCATCCACAGCCGAGGCACATCATCTCTGCCATGATGTCATCTGTATGGTGGACAAATGTCTGTATGGAAGATGTATTGAAATCTACAAATGTTTCTTACTTTGATTAACTCTACAGTTGTGTCCTATTTATCTAATGCTTGAAGGTCCCGTAACTGTCACTTTTATCTGCGGAACAATGGCAGCACTTTCCGAAGTTGTCGCAAAGAAATCATTTAGCTGATAGAGAAGAGGTTTTGTTGTTGTTTTATTTCATGTTTCTGTTTATAAGCTCCATGTTTTCACCATCACTAGTCAGCAGAACCTGGCACTGTCTGGCTGCTCTGATTGGCTGTGCTAAAATTTATGTTGGAACCTTGCAATTTGACAAATAGTTTTAGCAAAGTCACACCCAGAGATAAGACATGTTACTCAGAACCACGCCTCCTTAAAGTTTTGGAAAGGCAAATAAAGTTAAAATTCAGACATAAAATCCTCTTGTGTGCGGAAGAGCTTAGTCTAATTTTAGACTATTTTTGCTGAAAATTAGACCTGATAAATCCAAGCTGAGATCTACGGTATACAAAGTCCAATGTTTAGGTCTATTTCGATTTTAAAATGTGTCAAAAAAGGAACAGGCCACAAACATAAGAATATTTTCTATTGATTATTTGCCTCACAGTCGCAAAATAATTTTGTATGCTTTTTTTTTTTTTTTTTTTCAAAATTTTATGAGGCATCACTAGGGACAGAGCCTGGTGCTCTCTGGCTGCTCTGATTGTCTGTGTTAACATTCCTCAGAACAATTTGGAACCTTGATGTGACACTTTTGAATCCACAAATAGAACAAAAATCCATCTGGCTGGACAGATTACTAATGCTGGAGAAATGTTCAGAAACAAGTCTGGATGCAGAAGATGTCAGTTCTACTTATGACATTACAAAACTGGCACACAGAGTACATTGTCATTGTGTCCTTGAGAAAGGCACTTAGCTCACCTCGCTTCAGTGTCTGTTGCACTGGGTGAGTCATTGATTGTAATGTGCTTTGAGTGCCTTGACTGGTGGACCTTTACTAGACCATTTGCATCAAGAACAGTGTTTTCTCAGAAGGAAAAGTCACTTTTGCACAATATCGGCCATTTTTCCAAATCCGTGTAAAGCTGGATGGAGGTATTTGAATCTCTGGAGAAGTCAGTGTGTAATCCTAGTTCTGCTTTGGTGCTGATGCTAATTTACCGTACATGCTTCAGTCTCTCACCTGCCTCTCATTTCGATTCAGTTCTTTCAGCTACTGTAGTAGACTGGGTTTGTGGGGCAAAGACAAGTGGAGTCAGTTTATTTAACTTGTGTCCAGTGTCGCGGCGGTGGATTATCCCAGTGTGCTGAGCGGCCAAAAGCCAGCGTGGTCTGCTCTTTTGTCTGCGGGCTTAGGCCCAACGGAGGCTGGACTGTCGGGAAGCGATGTATACACACCACACTTCCTGCTCTCTTTCACTGAGCCGGTGATGACTGACCAGAGCAGGAACGTCCAGGCTCATCACATTCTCCACCGCACACTCACAGGAGGTCACGCACTGGCACACATATCCTTACACATGCATTCGTTATTTTTGTTGTTTTGTTTTGGAGTGAAAAGGCTCATGCTGCGCTCATTTTTATTTGAGTGAGAAGGTGGAATGGAAAAGGAGGATTACGCAAATGTACGAATGAAACGAAATGATACTTTGGCTTTACTGTATATTTGAAGAGGTAACTGCACAGTAATACAGCTTGTTCATTGTTTAGAATGGATCTGAAACAAGTGAGGACTGTCAGGTAGACTTACGTAAGTGTATGTTAAGTCTTTATGGTTCATATGTGTGTAAATCCTGGGTCTATTCACATGAGACAAAATCTGTCAACACAAATAAGCTCAAGTGAAATGATTTGTTCACAACTGCCTCAGAAACTGGTGTCATTATTCAACTCTAAGGTGTGCAGTTGTCTGTAGAAATGAAGTTAGATTATAAGATAATATGAAGCATTTGTGGAGCCAGTCAAACAAAGCATAAAAAGTAATTTTGTCTGTTTTGAAGTTTTCTTTATAACCAAATGAGTGAAGGGTTAGATAGACCCACCCACCAGTGTGTAAATTTTTTTTTGTTTTTTTGCTTTTGTTTTGCTGTAACCTAAGGGTTAAAGCGCCCTCTGCTGCCAACAGTGTATACTTGTATGTCAAGCTTTGACTTTTTATATGTAGTTTACAAAAGGCAAAAATCCTGAATAAAGAATCATTGAACATGTAACAGCTAAACTATGTTATGTGATGAGAAAGGATTGTTTTTGCAGTCATTCAACACTTTAAGTTATCAAAAAAATAAATAAAAAAATACTATTTTGGACATAACTAGTGAATTAAGATCTGGCATTACTAAATAGAAAAGTGGCTGGATTAAGATATCACAAACCATAGTTATTAAACACGGCATCTTTTGCTCAAATCATGCAGGCTTAGAAATTAGCTTTGAGTCTATTCTCGCAGCACTTTTACTCCTACATGATTAACACTTTTATTGAAGTAACAGTAAAAGTTTAGGTGTCTCACTTTGAGCGTCTACAAGTGGCAAGTTTTATGCATTAAAGCAGTGGTCCCCAACCTTTTTTCTTGCAAGGACCGGTACAGTCACAATTTTCTTTTCCGGGGACCGTTGAGGTTGGGTAGCGCCAATAACAACAACACAAAATGCATACAACTGATTATTATGCTACAATTTTAGCTCTTATTACTTTAATTTGCAGATTATTTGGTTAAATGGCACATTATTTTCATAGTAAAGCACAAGGAAGTAGTGATAAACTATAAAATTAAAAATAAAATAAATTTTAAAAGATCCTCTGGGGCCTAGCAGATGGCTCGCGGACTGGTTTTGGGCCCCGAACCGGTGGTTGGGGACCCCTGCATTAAAGGATTTGAACATGTATTTTTATTGAACTGATCCTTCAAATGTGATAGTGCTTTTAAAATTGCTGTTAATCTTTTGAAATTACTAGTATTTGTCCATATTATTTTTAAAAAAGACAAATTTTATGTACTTGTTTTATTTAAAAAAAAAAGCTATTGTTGACAGGCTACAGTTAACTCAAACAAAAATTAGTTACATGAAGTGGGCAGGGCTAGGGGGAGGGTAGAACACTATTACCCAACCACGCAAAACTAAATCCATATACAACACTGAGAAAACCAATGAGAGCACACTAATGAGACAAGATTGACAGATTGTGTTGTTTGTGTGGTTCCAGATCTTGCCGGTGGTGGAAGCTCACTTCTCGTTCCCTCAGGTGCCCCAGGCGTTTGTGAAGCTGGAGCAGGGTCATGCCAGAGGTAAGACTGTGGTGAGAGTGACCGAAGAGGACAGCTCACAGGCGGACGCGCTGGAACAGAACATGCCTATGGACTCTGGAGACATGGAGCCTCCACAAAACCAGGTCTTCAGTCAGCAGTGAGGAGCAGAGCAGGTCTATAGACTTTAGACACGGAGCCTTCACAAAACCAGGTCTTCAGTCAGCAGTGAGGAGCAGAGCAGGTCTATAGACTTTAGACACGGAGCCTTCACAAAACCAGGTCTTCAGTCAGCAGTGAGGAGCAGAGCAGGTCTATAGACTTTAGACACGGAGCCTTCACAAAACCAGGTCTTCAGTCAGCAGTGAGGAGCAGAGCAGGTCTATAGACTTTAGACACGGAGCCTTCACAAAACCAGGTCTTCAGTCAGCAGTGAGGAGCAGAGCAGGTCTATAGACTTTAGACACGGAGCCTTCACAAAACCAGGTCTTCAGTCAGCAGTGAGGAGCAGAGCAGGTCTATAGACTTTAGACACGGAGCCTTCACAAAACCAGGTCTTCAGTCAGCAGTGAGGAGCAGAGCAGGTCTATAGACTTTAGACACGGAGCCTTCACAAAACCAGGTCTTCAGTCAGCAGTGAGGAGCAGAGCAGGTCTATAGACTGGAGACACGGAGCTTTCACAAGACCAGGCCTTGTGTTTGTGGAGAATCTACTAACTTGGCCTTCTCCACAGAAGTGAGCAGAGATGTTAGGAGGCAGGACATTACAGCCTTCAGAGCTTTGCCGTGTGGAGCTCCACAGTTCTGTCCACTTTAAAGGTGCACTGTGTAACTTTCTGGAGGTGTCAAGTCATCTACACAATTCAGTAAAATTAGAAAGTTAAAACTATACTTTGGGACTTTCTGAATGGACATGAGTATGTTTTGCCAAAATATGAAAAAAAATTCAGCTAAAGGAATCGCTTTTCTGCGGAAACAGATGTGTTCAGGCCCTCCTCCAAGCCAATAGACTATTTTGTGGTCATGCAACAATTTTTTTTTTTTTTGTGTAACTAAGGCATCTAAACATACATATGTATTTATTAATGTTTGTTTTTGGCCAAATACAGTAGTTGCGCAGTGCACCTTTAAATCTTGATGTAGTTCCTAAAGGAATTTTCTCATTCATTTTTCTAAAGGGAAATAGAAATGCAAGCATTAACCCCAGGCTTAGACTGACCTGCTTTAGCTCTGGCTGCTGTGTTGGAGTGGTGTTCTGATGGAGGAGCGCTGTGCTCTTGTGGTGCCGTTGTGGTTACAACCTTTGATCATGGCACCACAGGCTCATGTGGGAACTAATCCATCCAATTTCAAAAGGGAGCAGGTCCTTTGGCAGCAACACACTGCACAATGTTTACTCTTGAGTACCTCTCACGCTTTTAATGAAACAGAAAATGTGTTTATGTACGTACATAAACACACAAGTCCCCAATTAAGCTTTCAAACATTTAACCCTTTAAGTGCCAAAGTATCAATTCTGCAAGTCATTACAGGCTCTCCGTCTCCAGATTCCAGGTTCTCTGCTCCATTTTCAATATTTCTTTTAAAGAATATCTACACTGTACTTTCTGCTGCTTTGAGTGACTTCAAAAAAGGTTTATTTTTTTATGATGTCATTAAAATGTGTAAATACACATGTGATGTTGCATGCATTTTTGGCAATAACTTGGTTTCGAACTTGGTGTGTGTTGAATGATGCACTGTACCTTTTCTCTGTACTGTTACATTTGTGTCCTTGTTGATGCCATGTGAGTCTAAACTTGAACTAAATTTGGGACTGTTAAGAGTCAAACCTCTTGACCTACTTGACCCCAGGAAGAGTAGCTGATGCGGTATGCTGCTGATGCTAATGGGGATCTAATAAATAAACAAATAAACAAACCTGTCTCTTCCATAAACAACAAAAACACAATCGCTTACACATGCCAAAGTAATGTTGTGTCAGACTTTGACCAGTAAACACGTTTCTGTAAATGAGTGAAGCGACACGAATATTTTATTAAAGACATTTATTGAGAAAAATATCTTGAGTTTTGTTCTCGTAATGTCACTTTTATACAAGTTTTCTATACAAGCAGCTGGAAGTAAAGGCAATATACACGTGATCATAAACATACATGTTAATAACACTGTTCAAGTTCTTCAGCAGATATATTCAGACAGAAACGACATCTTCAGAGCTGACCGTGACACCAGCCTTTGGTCAGATATGACAGCTTTAAGTTTATTCAGAAAAGAAAAAAAGGCTAAATTATGTGAGCTATAAATACATTTGTCCAAACACTCCTGGTCATTTCTAGAAACCGCGGATGTCTTGTTTTATAAAGGTACTGATACATTTATAACAATTTATGTATCAGCAAAAATGTCAGAAAGTCAAATGTTTATAATCTAGACACAAAGTAAAATATTTCAAGCCTTTATTTCTTGACATTTTTATCATTATGCCCTCAGATCATCAAAATATGAAAAATGCACTGTGTAACTTTGTGGAGGTGACAAGTCAACTGCACAGTTTAGTACAAATACAAAGTTAAAACCATACTATTGGACATTCTCAATGGGGATGAATACGTTTTAGGCCGTATAGTGAAAAAAGACAGCTAAAGGAGCAGCTTTTCCATGTAAACATACAAGATGAGGCTCACCCCATTGTCAACTAACAGTTCAATTTGTGTCCCTACAGTCCACTTAAGGTAAAGACTCATTTTTAATGAATTATTTAGTGCAACAAAGACATCTAAATGACAAAATACGGCTCTTTTCAAGTTACACAGTGCACCTTTAAAATTATTAATTATTACAGAAGATTAAGTTATGTTGAAAATATATATTTTTATTCTTGTGCATATTTATTTTACACCATGATGATCAAAACTAAAAAAAAAAAAAGGTATAAAATATTTGTATTATACCTTGAGTCATGAGTCTGCATAATATACTGTATATGTTTGACTTTCTGAATTGATTTACAAAATATATATATATTTTTTGATCACTTGTATTGTATATTGACCTTTTGCACATGTGGTCACGCCCACTCTACCAGGGAATATTTGTGCAGCCTAGTTCATTTTTTAATCTGGTTCTAACATTACTTCCTCATCACAACCAGCTGGATTTCTATCTGTGAGATCTCCTCTTTCCTCTCTGAGCCTCAGAAAACACTGTTCTGAATGTCCCAGATTTGTGATGTCATAGGTAGATCTCTGGTAGATCTCTGAAATCGTCGTTTAAATCTATAAATCATCCAGACACGTTTGGAGTATGTCTGCAGCATTAGCATATCAGGCATATCTCCTGTGGCATTTCTTTTGCAGTCAGTGAAAAGAGCTCAATTCCTGATGTGGGAAACATATGATTTTTGCATAACTCTAGTAAAGAATTGTTGAAAGGATTGATGAATTTAAAAGTGTTGATGTTTTGTCAGCTTTTTACAAATGCAACATCAGTGATCATGTGACATTGGTGCAAAAGGTCAATATCCAACACTGAAATTACAGTCATTTTGTTTGTTTTAAACAGAAGCCATCTCAGTTACACAGTGTCAAGTCTCATCATGTTCTGTCTGTTTCCAGTCCACACTTGGAAGGAATGTTCACCACTGGTCTTTTGCAGAGAGTATTTACAGTCTGTCAGAGTAAAGTGTCTCTTTTATAGCACCTCGATGGACCACTGCTGCTGGGCTTTGTGAGGGTCTCGTGTGCTCAGGACCACCTGGTTCTTGTCGTAGTGGTGACCTCCTAAAATACAAACACATAAAGGTAATGAGCAAAGACTCTTGGCGAGAAGTGTGATCATAGATGTAAAAGATACATTTGTTGGCTGAGCAATATTGAGCTCATCCTTGTGACAATCTGGCTTTCTCTATTTGATATATGTCTGTTCAAACACAGATTATTTTTTCTAACCTACTTCTCCTAGTTTCAGAGTTGCCATTTTCACTTCTTCATAGTGGACAACTCACAAACTTTAAGGCAGAAATTGCCCTGGCATTTTTAAATTAAACTTCACTATTATTTGGAATAAATTAGCCCGAAAATCAGCTTAAAATGCATAAAAATGTATTTCAAATTGAGCTAATTTCCTTGCTTTTATTTTACCGCATCACAAGCCAGTAGAACAGCTGGTTAGCAGTCTTATCTTTTCCTGAGATCACTGGCACAGACTGTTCTGCAAACATCTTGGACTGTGTGTGACGGCGCGCACAAAAGCGCAGCGGCCCCAGAGGCTCACTCTACAACGTAATTTTATTGAAGTCTTTAGACAGAACAACAATCTGATTTTGTTAATTTTGCAGTATACTCTTCTGTAGAAAAAGTCAAAAATGTATTATTTACACACAAAAAGTTAGATATACAATTTCAATTTCAATAGAAAATAAAGATTACTTAAATGTAACTTCAGATTGTAAAGAAAAATTAGATAGAAATGGTTAAAATGCATAAATAAATTTGTCATCAAGTGACATTCAATCCAAAATACAAGTACAATTTAACAATCTAAAGTAACACTGCATTCAGTAGAGCTTGAGGCTCCTTCACATCACTTAACTAACATTAAACTTATGATGTAATGGAAAAAGCAGAGAGCCTGTCTCACATGTTCTGTTCTGACCTCCACAAACTCAAAGCTGTTTACAGATTTGTACAAGAAGAAAATAGTCCAAAACAACTAAAGTGCTGTATATGAGTCACTAATCAACCCTGACTGTGTTAGTGTGCCCTCTGTCCAGCAGGGAGCAGTAACGAAACACAGCAGAGCACACAGGAACACAAGAATTTAATACTGGTATCAAAATACAAGCTGCTTAGAGCGAGCAGTACATCATATATTTACTTCTACCTACTTATAGTTGATACAGCTTGCTATAAATGCATTTACATAATCGAGAGTTTGAATGTATTTAGTGATGAACTCATAATGGCATATATAGGTCAGGATATTGCAGTTTTTCCAATGTAAAACACAGAATTGAATTGATCTTTTGTGTGCTGTTGTAAGCGTGTTTTTTTCATCGCAGCATTCACAGGCAACAGCACAGAAGCTCTTTTAGAAAACTTTAGACAGCTTGGATCAGGCAGGGGAAGCTGACCCGACACTTTGGGCATTTCTCCAGGTGAGGATTTGACTCTTTGAGGTCGTAGTTTACGATGATGAGTTGAGTTTGTTCACGCTGGAGCATCATTTGTGTAGTTCAGATGTGTTTATGGAGCGTGTTGTGACTTTAGTGGCTGTCGGTACAACACCTAAAACTAAACAGTTCCGCTGAAGTGGTCACAAAAACGACTTGCGCTATTGTATTTGCGGTGAATCATGTGTTCAGCACATTATTACCTGTACAAAACACACTAAACATCAGAACCACTCAGGTTATGAACTGAAATTATTGGTAAAAAATTAGGATGACAACTTTGCGGGTTTCGCGGGTTATTTTTGGAACGTAGCCCCTGCGATTAACAAGGATCCACTGTAGTCGGTTAATTGTTTTATTTAGATTGTTTTATAGATTAAGGATTTCTATAGAGGGATTTCCGATCGACGTCACTCTCCGCCCTACTGCACATGCGTTATGCAGAAAGAGCTGCCCTCCATCTGTTTACCTGGGGAAACTTCTTCGAATAAAACAACAAAACTGAACGAGAGCTAGCCGTTTCGATCAGGTATGAAGCGGTATGACAGACGCCTGTCTCCTGAAGCTTGAGACGGCGTTTTTCTCGCCGTTTTTTCACTCACCTATGTTGAGAGGCAGAGTTAAACATGATAAATTCAGAATGGTGCATTTGACAGAATAGGTTAACATCAGAAAGTAACTCAGTCTGAGGTACAAGGGGAGCTCTTTTCAAAGTTTTGGGCTAGCAGAAACAGCTCTCACTTGTTTTGTTTTTTTTTTGCTTTAGGCATAACAAGTAAAGACTGATCAGAGAAAGAGAGGACCAGTAGGGCTGCAGCAGGTCGGACAGATCAGACTTACAGTTAGGTCAATAAAGAATTGAATAGTAACACAATTTTAACATTTTGTACTCTAGGAACCGCCACAATGGCTTTGAAATGACAAAATATTCACGCCTTCATTTGAGAGTAATTACAGTACAAAAGTTTGAACCACATGTTTTATAATAAATCACAGGTAATTGGACAAATTAACAACAACAAATAAAACTTTCACAGTGTAATTTTTTGAAAAGTCAATTGTCCCTTAAAAAGTCGGATTCTTTCATACAAACTGTTGTCATTTCTACATTGTGTGGCTTATTTGGATGTAATACCCTCAAAATAATCCTGAAGGTTTGTAGGTAAAGTACATAATAGAGCCAATACAGTATATTACAAATGTGTCAATGTTCATCTCTATGACTGTTGCACATAAATCTTCTCGACTTGAGCGAGACAGTGACTTACGACGCTGTCAGGCTGGAATTTACTAACTTTAATGGTGAAAAATATTTTGGGGGCACACGTGTTCCTAAATCTTGATAAGAAAACTGCATTCTGTGTGGCCTGCATTCCACTTATCTCAACATTAACTAAAAAATCTAATTCTTTAAATGGCTCAATCAGACTGTTACCACCTTTTTTGGTAAGATTCTGAACTAAAAGCAACATGGGATTAAACAAATGTGCACTATTTATCATGCACACATGCCTTAATCACTAATTAGAGATTGTCGCATCCCACAAGAACCACACAATAACAGTTTAGAAAGACTAAAGTATAAACACTGGAAGCATTCTTTGGTTTTAGGAAAGTAATTATAATCTGAAAAGCTTTAAATGAAAGATGAGGAGTTACTCTAAATTAGTATTCTGATGATGTTTGTTCAGTACACTTGTTTAATCACTTCCTTACACTAAATTCATCACAGACTCTATAATCAGAATAGAATATGGTAATTGCTAGTCTCATTATATAGACTGTTCAACTTTATTTCGCAGGCCTTGGCTTCTGTGTCGGAGGTGTAACAAGCACCACTTTTAACACAATTTGTTAAAAGTGGTGGTTGTTACATCATTGTTTGTAATCTGCTGCATTCAAATTTGTGGAAAAATAAACTATAAAAGCCTTCACCAACATTACGTGACATTTCCATTTGCTCTCTGAACCAAAACTAAATGGGCGAGACAACACTAACCAGGTCTGAATAAAGACTAACCCGGAACTGAACCATGTCTAAAGCAGAATTAGGATTAAGCCAGAACCAAACCAGGTCTAAAGCAGAATTAGGATTAAGCCAGAACCGAACCAGGTCTAAAGCAGAATTAGGATTGAGCCAGAACCGAACCAGGTCTAAAGCAGAATTAAGATTAAACCAGAACCGAACCAGGTCTAAAGCAGAATTAGGATTAAGCCAGAACCGAACCAGGTCTAAGCAGAATTAGGATTAAGCCAGAACTGAACCAGGTCTAAAGCAGAATAGGATTAAGCCAGAACCGAATCAGGTCTAAAGCAGAATTAGGATTGAGCCAGAACCGAATCAGGTCTAAAGCAGAATTAGGATTAAGCCAGAGTCAAAATCCAGTATGCAAACAAAAAAATCTGTGTGCACATGAGTATTACCTTTGACCTCCAGCACCAGGTGGGGGAGGAGCTGTAGCAGATGACTCCTCTGGGGTGATGCTCCACAGGTGGGTGCGGTCGTCCAGGGCTGGTGTCAGTCCCAGTCGGGCCCCTGCGATGGTCACACTGCTGCTGGTGCACAGGCAGCACTCCTCCAGCAGCTGGACACATACACACATGTTGTGTTTTCAGGGAACATTATATTCACTTACATTTATTTTATAGACCTTATTAACCTTAGTGACTACTTGCCTAAATTTAACATAACCCTCACCCTCATCCTAATCCTAATCTTAATCTTATTAAAACTTAAAATCATGTTGCTGATCTCATATGAAGGATTTACATTATGGGGACCTGCTTTTTGTCCCTATAAGGAAGGCAAGGTCCCCGTAAAGTGAGTGTGTATACAACTTTTGGTTCTCACAATGTGATGAATCCGCCCACACTCTCACAATGTGAGGAGGCTGTGAGAAAAAAAATCACATTTTAAATGGTCCACACCGCAGTGGTTCCCAGTGGAGCTCAAGTCCTTGTTGCTGCTCTGATCTGTGAAGGGTTTTCAGACTGCAGGCTTAACACATAACAGATAACAGTGTGGTCTAAACTTTAATTCTTGGAAGTTCTTGGATCAGGAAAGAATATTAAGAAATGTTGCAGCCTTGAGAATTTTACCATGTTGTTTGAACCAATGCAAAAGATACGTATCAATATAACACATTAGCAAAACAAAAAAACAAAGATTAAAGAAAAGAGTTATGCCAGAATATTTAGAATAAACTCCAGGTGTCATATTTAACATCTTAAAATGTCATTGGTTTAACATTGGGTTAACTGAGAATTCTTTGGATGTGTGATGTGATAGAACTTGCAGACATATGTTTCATCAGATGTTTTGCCCATAACAACATGAATAAGAGACAAACTGTAGAAAAAATAATGCTTTATTATTATTTATTATGCTTTTATTATTATACATTATATCCTGTCACCTTACCAATAAAACTCCGACAGTCTTCTACAGCCCAGTCTGAGTCTTTAAACCCTGCAGAGCTCCAGCGCAGTAGTATTTGTCTGTGAACAGGAGAAATGGGGCATATACCTTGCAGCGCAGGTGTCCGTTTTGGTAGAACCAGATCTGCTCGAAGCCCTGGCTCTCCTCCATCTCCTGCACTCGAGCAGTTTGATGTCGTCCAGGTCTCCGGTCACCGTCATGAGCTGCCCGGACTTTTTGTTACGGATGTGGAAGTGCACCTGCTTCTGCTCACAACACAAAAGATAGGATTTCAGTCACAATGAGAAATGCAGTGGGAGATAAGTCCCAGCAAAAAACAATAGACAGAGCTGAAGGATTGACACTGGGGTCTCTGCTCACATTAGTGCGGCAACAAGTTAATTGATGGTAATCGCAACTTAGTTGACAATTATTGAAATAATCGTCAACTAATTCAATTTTTTGACTGTCTTTATACTAGTGTTGCCAATTCTATTTCAAACTCAACAATCAAATCCAAAATGCTCTGTTTGGTCAAGTCTTTTGGGCAAATTTTATATTTTCAACAGTACCTATTTTTTTTTGTTCTAATTGTTGAATATTTGTATTAGGTCATTTAAAACTGTTCAGAAATTGCCAAATTGTCATTTTTAGTACCAATACTATATAGAAGCTATATAGTTGATATTTGCTTATGTGATTTTCATACTTTTGAAAATCCTACTTTTATATAGGGTTCAAAACATGAGCTGAGAAAGTTTTTTTGTTGCTAACACTAGTATGCTTGTAAATCTGCACTTCTAGGACATTCTGAAGCGAAAATACCTTGGGTCAAAATTTGCTAAATCTTTTATCCAAGTAACTGACATTCTAAGCCAGTGTTTCCCAACTAGGGGGTACGCGACCATTTTCCAGGGGGTACTTGGGAGGATTGCAGATTTTAAAAAAGGTAAAATTGCAAGTATTTTGCGTCACATTTTGCATGTTAAGAGGCAAATGCTGGAGATATTAATACATTAAAATGCTAAGGTTATAAATGAAAATAATGAGATAAAATACCCTAAAAAACCAAACGCCAGAGGGGGTACTCCGTGTGTGAGATCATGATTAGAGGGTACTCAAGACGAAAAAGGTTGGGAACCACTGTTCTAAGCAACTAATTGATTATTGAAAAGAATAATCGGCCAACTAATCGATTACCAAAATAATGGTTAGTTGCAGCTCTAGCTCACACAATTATGTTTAACTGGTGGCAGCAGATACATATTCAACAGGCAGATGTCTGGCCCTGAACTAGCATCTTTGAAACTCAGATTTGAGCTGTAACCAATGGAACAGTGTAAATACATGACTCAAATCAGAGCATCAGTCAATGCATCTTATCAAATTATTCAAAAACTATAAGGGCTTCAGCTATAAAAAGTACCTTTTTGAAGATCTCATAAAATAAATAGTGACAATAAAATGTTTGAGTTTGAATCACTTCACTTTCTGAGGCCTTGGTGTAAATCTATTTGTTATATACTGTAAGCTTGCGGGTCCTTGAAAGCGAGCTTACATTTTCAAGAACGCTCAGGCAACATGACGCATATATATGACATAAATACAACAAGTGCCATTAAAACAGACATGTTTTTCCATAATATATATACATTATATGAATAGAAACAAGCAACTCTGGTTTTATAGTGTTCTGCAGTTTCATTTTGTCTGGTTCATAAATAAGGAAAGCAGCTTTTTCAATCTGATAGTGAGTGAGTCTGATAGTTTGACAGTGACAAAGGAGGATAAATAATTGGTTTCCCCACACAGAGCTTAGTACATAAATATGAGGCAGTGTTGCTTTCAGATCCAGAGTGTGATGATGAAACCTATCACAGTTCTAAATCACAGCCCTTATACCCCTTCAAATATAGACCGATCTATGTTATAATCTACTGTATATAAAAATCACTATACTGTATTACAGCTAATATAACATACATAAAATAATATCCACTTTCATCATTGTATTTAGTTTTATATTATATTGTACAGTATTAGGTCTATTAAGCAAATCAGATGCCTCCATTAAAAACGTAAATAAACATGGGTAATCAGTGTCAGTGTCAGTGTCTTTTCCAGGAACATTTGGAGCAAATTAAATACAATTTGTAGCAGTCCAGTTCATTTTACAGGGCATAGTTATGTGCATTTTATTGGCGGGTCACATTCAATAATAATCAGAAATCATGCTGGGGGCCCCATGAAGTCATTTCAGTCTCGACAGACCTTTCATCTAGTGGCTTCAGCTAAAAAAACAATTGCATCCAGGCTTTATAGTGAGATTTTCTGCATGGACCTTTAAAGGAAATGTGGTGTCTTTCCAAACACAAATACTTGTAGAAAGTAAGCAATGAATGTTATTTCCTGTAAGAATAACTGTAGTTCTTCAGTCTTGAGAATAGCATCCTCTTATTTTTAGATTAATTCAAAACATGTTAATGTGTAGGAAGACACTGTTAAAGATGATTCAAAGTGGAGCTGCTGACACTGTACACTATTGTATCATCCAAGCAGGACTCAAACCCTGATCGCCTGAGCACGTCCTATGTCTACCAGCTGTAAAAGTAGAGTAGGAGAGACCATCCTAGTATTAACAAAAACAGTCCACAAGCTGTGAGAGGGCAGTGCAATTAATCACATTTCAATTTCAATTATGATTATTGCCATAATTGACTACAAAAATTTAATAATTGCGTAATTGTGATTATCAACATGAACTCTTGTGCTTAGGGCTGGGAGATATTGACAGAAATTAATATTTCAATATTTTTGGGTGAATCTCAATAACGATTTGTTCAGTTCAACAAAGATGTGTGAAAATCTGTGTTCAATTTACAACATGAAATATTCTAAAAAGTTTGAAATGAATTGAAAGACGTAGTGTTTATTGTGAGCATGTTTGACTGTCTTAAATAAAGTAGAACAAGTAAATGTAATTATTATCTTAAGAACATTTTTTTTTCTTTTCACAATTTCAAATGAGTATATCTTTTAAGTAAAATGAGATATTTTATACCAACTCCCCAATTTCACCTACTTTCATTTTAACGATTCATTCACCTTTATCAAAGCTGCATTGCTTCTCTGACTTCTCTCTAAGCACCCAACCATGAATATATTAGTTATTATCTTTAATCAGACAGCCCTAAGATTGATTTAGAGTTTAAGTATTTGGACACAGGTACATTTTATAGGTACCAACATGTTGAGTACAAGTATCCAGTTGTACTGTAATTTATGAACTACTCTTTCTTTGTACACAGAGGTCTACAATGATGCAGCAAAATTATGAATTCCCATTGACTTACTCGGAACAAGTGAGACCTGTATATGCACGGCTTATTCAGATGAGCACAATAGTGTGAAAATTACAGTAGTTTTTTTTATAATTTATTGACAACACTTGTAACAAACTGAATGGTCATTGAAAACCTTTACAATTATGACTTGTTTCTACAATATTTTTCCCTCTCAGACGGTTAGAGTTTGCTCTTGAAATATAAAAACATAAACAGAGAAGAGGAATCGCAGAGAAAAACATTGGATAAAGCCGACATTTCTTCCTCTTGACGCTAATCAATGTGTTTACTTCCAGACGATTGATTTATTTGTTTTCTGACAAGTTAATACTCACAAAGCCAACACATTTGGGGACTTTCGATTGCTGTTGTTTCACAAAAGCACCAATAAACGCACAATTTACAGATGCTGAAATGATGTAGAATGTTTTATCTCAGTTATTATTTGGCTTTCAGAAAGACTTACAGTATTTTTACACTTCCATGCGTCTGTTATTTTGGTGTGGTTGAGAGGGTCTTTTAGCCATTTTTTCCACAGTTAAACCAATGACTGATATATTCTAATAAAAGAGGACAGTTTGATCTTCCTGCCACTTTATGAATATCAACCCAGGAATGAGTCACATCTGAATTTTTTGATTTTACATACGATAAATAATTTGTAATTTGTTTGTAATTCTTACAAGGTTTCTAGTTGCAACTTGCTGAAAAAGCACAATCTAATTTCAGATATAATTTTCATAATTTTCATTCCGTTATAGACACTTTTCCTTGTTATAATGAGATTAGCAGTGAAATAGAGGAGAGCAGAGACTTTTGAGTGTGTTTTATTTTGCAAAACGTCATTGAGTGTCATGAAGCTATCCTGGCTAAGTCAAATGCATTATTAGAAAACTGACTGGATCCATCCCTAGATGAGTTATTATTATAACTCACTGGTCTATATATTAGGGCTGTCAAGCGATTAAAAATTTTAATCGCGATTAATCGCATGATTGTCTTGAGTTAACTCGCGATTAATCGCATATAATTAAATGTTTTTATTTTATATATTTTAATGTATTTTACATTCTAATAATATATTTAGCTTGAATTTCTGTTTATTATGTCTTTATTTGTAGAATCTGTTACATTCTTGAAGTGTAAAATAATGTTTATATATAATGTTTTTTTTATATATTTTATTATTTTATAATAATGCATTCCCATAACATTAGGCCAAATCGTGGTATTGACGTGTCTCTCTCATTCTAAGCATTTATTACACTGCTCTTTCACAATAAAGCGCTTTCTGCAGCTGGAGATTATGAAGCTTTTATTGTGAAGGATTTAAAGGAAGTGTTAGTTAAAACGAGCGAAGCTTTACCGCTAGCGGAGCCAACAGTAGAACTACGAAAGTTTTTACCGGAGTTTTGAAAGACTATTCTGGATATTGGATCGTTTCAACAACCTGAGTGGACAAACATCGCATTTAGTGACCACGGACCAAGACTTTATCAAGACACGAGAAGGTGGAAACATGTACGGAGCCTCGTCAGCTGATCGAGCTGCACATGGACGGAGGTAAACAAACACACTCACGCTCAGACAGTCGTGGGATCGAGTGGAAACGTTACCTAAGTCTACAAAAGTGAGCCAGCAGAGCTTTGTGTAGGTCCTTCTGCTTGTGCTCTGTGTTTTTCTATGAACCTCGCGTCATTGGAGCGTTTTAATGGTGAAAAATGACCATGTGATTAATTTGCGTCAAAAAAATTGTCGCCGTTAAAATAGTTTTGCGTTAACGCGATAAAAACGAGATAAAACTGACAGCCCTACTATATATCACAGTCTGAGGGAGCCTGCAGTAAAACTTAATACAAGAACTTTTAATACCTTGATTAAGCTTTAAGGTGCTACGGAGCTCAACAGTTGAAGATCACCCTGATTTCCCGGCTTGTTGAACCAGGAAGTGAGCAATCACTGTTGACCTCCATACCCGATTTTTACTTTCTTAAAAATTAGCGAGATATGTCAGTATGCTAACTGCAGTTAGCCACAATGCTAACAACAACAACAACAACAACAACAACAACAACAACAACAACAACAACAACAACAACAACAGATGAACTTAGTGGAGTTTGGTGAACAAACAGGGCATTATTAGATGTAGACAGGATATTGTAGACTAATTTTCATGCGAATAGATATGTGTTGTTGCACAAATACATGATTGAAATCTAGAAAATGCTTTATTATTAATGTAGTAAATGTTTACTTTAACAATTTGAACAGTTGAGGAAAGTATGGTAAAGTGGAACTACTAAGCACTAAATAGGATTAGGGTTATTTATTTTTACTACTCAGCTGTGTTCATGGTGTGGTTTAGTGCTAACTTGGCAATTGTGCATCTTTCAGGTCAAACTAGTCTCTTACTGTGTCTCATGCAGTTGCCAATGACAGTTTATCACCTACAAACATATATCACACTGCGCCACAGGTGTTCAGACTCCGCCTCTCTCTCTCACTTGTACTTCTCAGTTTGCCAGCTCTGTATGACCTGAGGTTTTAGGTAGATTCTCTCACCTGAAGCAGAGGGCGCAGGGAGCCGACCTTCCTCCAGCCGCTGAAGCTCCTCCAGTCGGCCACTTCTCCAGGTCTGAGCAGGATCTGGGCTCCTCTGTAGTTGATCTCCTCGTACAGCACCCACCTGGACAGCACAGAGTCAGTAAACATGGGTTGTCCTAAGTATTGAAAATCAGATACTAAGCAAAATTAAATCTAGTGTCACATTTAGATACTCATTTGAAAGTATTTATGCTAAAAATGCAAATCAACATAACACAATTTGGTCCTTTATTAACATTTTTATAATGATCTTACAAACAACAAAGAAGTAGTGTATCAAAGAACTAGACACAGTATTTAATAGAAGGCACAATATTATTTTGTGTGCAACATTTCAGTATCATGTAAAAATTCTATCTGAAAAATGGCATTTTTATTCATCATGGCATCAAAATGAGTCTCAAAGTCAAATTTTAGTATTATGACACTAATACTGTACACTATGTTCTTTATTGAAGGAGATAGATGCCGGAGTTCCATAGCCTGGGCCTTCCAATTCCCACTTCCTGTTCAAATCGACAGAATTCAAAATACTAGGAGATTAGAATGGACCCCAGGCAAGGAGTTCCATAGATTTGGATCATGAAGAACAATGGGCCTGTGTTGAGACTGTGCTGATGGTCTAGTGCAGGGGTCTGCAACCTGTGGCTCTTTAAAGCCTCTAGTGCGGCTCTTATTCTTCTACAAGATTCTACAACAATTCAAGAAACTCAACATATTTAGGGGTTTATTTCATCATATTTGTTTAATCCAGTTGTGGGTCCTTTGAAATTGATTTGCATTGAATCGGGCCAAAGCAGCTCCTTGGTCTAGTGCTAGGGTTGTTCGATTTTCAGAGAGCAACCAGCAACCAAGCTTTTGAAAACAGCCCAAAAGAAGCGGCTTCAGCACTTTCAATTACATTTTTTTTATTTCACACCAATGAATTAATCATTTTGAGTTTAGTAGTATATTTAACATGAATAACAACAGTAAAACCTAATCTCCATATTCTATATTTTTAAATAAAGGTCAATTAAAAAATTAAAAAAATCTGTATTTCCTTGTGATTGCTCAAAAAACTCATTCAGAGTTAAACATGTGGAGTTCAAAATAGCCATTTACAATCTGCTGCAGTCAAATTTTAGAAAGAGGCGGGGCTTATCATTAATACTAGGAGTTCTTTTCAACAGGAAGTCAGTAGACGTGTTTATATTCCCGACTATTTATAGATTTATTTTGTGTTTTACAATGAACAACATGCAAATGACTGATCTGCATAGTTCAATATTAGTAAATACAATCTAACTCCTGTAAGCGTATGTTTAAATTGTCTCTAAAAGCCTGGCCGCTAAAGAGTGTTTAGGACAGCAGAGCACTTTCCCAGAAGTCATTTTCATTAACCGCGGGAGAACAGTCTCTTGAATCACTACGTTTCACCTGTTGTCTGCTAAATCGTTTAAAGTGCTGGAAAATGAAGATGCTGCTGTGTTTTTCTCAGACACACACCTCTTTGCGCTTCTACCCCTCCTCTTCTCCCTATTCCCTCTTCCTCCCATTTCTCCTTCTTGGCTTTTTCTCCTCTCCTCTATCTCCCTAGTCCCTTTCTTTGCATCTTTCTCTTTCTCCGCCTCCTCTCTTTCTCCCTCCAACTCACTCATTTCTACTTCTTCTTTTCCCTTCTCCTCTCACTCTACAACATCCCATTCAACCTTCTCCAACTTTGTCACTCCCCCTCTACATTTGTTCCTCTTTTTAGCTTCACCTCCTTCCTCCCTCTTTACTCTTTTACTCTCTCCCTCTCTTTCCCTTTCTTTTTGACCTCACTTCTTTTACATCGCCCCCTTCTCCTCCTCTCAAGTTGTCTTTTTCATCCTCCTCTCTCTCCCCTCTCTCTTTCCTCTGTCTCTTTTTTCTTTCTTAATCTCTTTCCTCTATATCTCTTTCCTTTCTTTCTGTCTTTCCTCTCATCCCTCTCTCTTCTCTCTTCCTATCTTTTCTGTCCTCCCCACTCTTTCCTCTCATTTCTCTTCTCTCTCTTTCCTCTATCACTCTCTTTCATCCCTCTCTCTCTTCTCTCTTGTTCCTCTCCCCTCTTTCTTTCATTTCTTTCTCTCTCTTTCCCCTCTCTCATCTTTCTGTCTTTCCTCTCTCTCCTCTCTCTGTCTCTTTCTTCTGCCTCTCTCTCTTTCTCTCTCTTCTCCTCCTCTCAATTTGTCTTTTTCATCCTCCTCTCTCCAACTCTCTCTTTCCTCTGTCTCTTTTTAATCTCTTTCCTTTCTTTCTCTCTCTCTCTCTCTTTCCTCTCATCCCCTTCTCATCTCTCTCTTTCCTTACATTCTCTCTCTTTCCTCTCATCCCTCTCTTCTCTCTTTCCTATCTTTTCTCTCCTCCCCACTCTTTCCTCTCATCTCTTTTATTCTCTCTTATCTTTCCTCTATCACTCTCTTTCCTCTCTTTCATCCCTCTCTCTTCTCTCTTGTTCCTCTCTCCTCTCTTAATTTCATTTCTTTTTTCTTTCTCTCTCTCTGATCTTTCTCTCTTTCCTCTCTCTCCTCTCTATGTGTCTGTTTTTCTTCTGCCTCTCTCTCTCTCTGCCCCCCCCCCTCTCTCTGTCTCTTTGTCTTTCTTCTTTCTCTCTCCTTCTTCTCTCTTCCCCCTCTCTCTTCTTTTCTCTCTTTCTCTTTCTTCTGTCTCTGCTTCTCTCTCTCTCTCTCACACCTTCAGGTTGAATGTCTCACATCAGGCGTAAGTTTCCACGTGTCAGTAAAGTCTGTGTGCAGTAGACTGGGAGCAGAGCACAGACTGTGGACAGGCTCAGGGTTTAAATCCTCACAGCTAAATGTCAAAACTTCATGTTGATTGACACGTCTTTATTTTAAGGACACATATTCACACGTTATTTCTCTATTCTTTATAACACTACATTGACACTGAATATAAAAAGAGTTATTTCACACATTTTCAGTCGATTGATTTTTACTAGTAAAGACTCATTCACATATATTCATTTTGTATTAACCTAGAATCTATATGTTGTACATGCAAGTTCAATCAAAGAATAATTTAGTTTTTAGTTAATTAAAAGAAGATTTTAAGAAGATGGCAGGTTCAGATCTCCTAAACAACGAGTCATTCACTGAATATCAAAATTAGTATTGAAGTTCACTGTGCCACTGTGGGGAGTAAAAATATCTTACTTCAACAGCAAATAACTTGCCTTGAAGTAAGAACAAATTTATTGAAACAAAGCAGAAACTCCCCCAAACAAGTCATAAAACCAGAAAAAATACCACAAATTAAGTTGAAAATCCAGATTTTAGGACATTTAACCAATATAGAAATGCATTTTTTTTTTCATGAGTTGTTACTTTTATCATGTGATAAATATGTAATTGTTAGAAATGTTAATATTTTTGGCAATTTTCAGTTCAGCTTTGATACACAACAGCTCTGTAGTGTTTTGAAAAAAATAAACTGTTTATGGGCTCATAAAGTAACTCACCTGTTTTAGAAATGCAGGGAGTAGAAAGTACAGATACTTCTTGAAAAATGTAAGAAGTAAAAGTAAAAAGTCACCAGAATTTGTAATAGTCAAGTAAAGTACAGATACTAAAAATACTTAAGTACAGTATTTGAGTAAAAATACTTAGTTACTTGTCACCTCTGATTACAACTATATGTTTTTGAGGTTACACAACACGATAAGCAGTGAAATATAAAAAATATATAAGGAACACATTTAGTAGGCTAATCAGTCTTTCTGTGTGAACTCAGGTGTGTAGCTCCTGTTCACACACACACACGTGCCCCTCCCCCACCTGTGCTACACACTCACTGCACCTGACAACAGCATAGCAATAACTTGTGGTGAAATAAAAAACTGCACAAAAATACACCTGCTGGTTACACAATGCCCATTTAAGTATGCCTGCGTGTAGCCTGTTTTTGTGAAATAATAACATTATTCAAGTGATAATGACTAAAAGGCCAAATCCACAGGGAGTCCACCCAAAACAGTTCTGTCTGTCCTCAAAACTTATTCGAATAAAGCCCTGTGCTGGTGACGTGCCTCTCCATGTGCACTAAAGCGATGGTGACAAAGGTGTCACCTCTGTGCTCGCTACAGCAGCAGGTCTGTGCCTCCTCTGCTGTCAGACACACACATAGAAATGAGATTTTAAGCAGCATGTGCCGTGTCTTAGGCCTGGATGTTCTTCAGATAACAGCTTTTACTTTTACACTTCTTTGCGACTTGGCTGAGCAATAGTGGGACAGAAATCAAGTTGTGAGCTGATCTCTGTAACAGTCTGGTTTTTTTGATGACATTTTCATATTGTGATTTCATTTTTCTATTTGAAACATTTGTTTGTATGAATACAGATTTTTTCCCCCTGCCTACTTCTTTTAGCCTCAGAGTTGCCAAGTCTAAAAGTTTTTAATAATCTTAGAAAAATGAATAAATGTGTCCAAATCATTAACACTTGTTTTGCAGCAACACTCAATGTTTAAATGATCGATTATTTGATTAAGTTTTTATTGAAGGGCTGATATTGCTTCTTCAAAGGCTTTCTTAAAGTCTGGCAACAGTGCTCAGGCTTTCACAGTGATGTGAGAACTTTGTGAAGAAGCAGCTGATTTTCTTACCTCAAAGCAATAATATAATAGATAATAGATAGTTTATACAAAAATCCAAATTGTGATCTGGCTTCAATAAAACAATGAAATACTGTATATATTTTTTGCCATATGACCCAGTTAAAATGTCCAGTTGTCTAGTTAAATGTCTTTAATACTCACATCCCCCCCTCCACCATCACAGACTGCACTCTCCCTCCTCCTCCGCTCATCAGTAGGTTGACTTCTCCATCGTTCAGCACTAGACGTTTGCCCTTCAGGCCAATGCGCTCGAACAACACCACAGAGGGCAGAGAGAACTCCTGCAGGCCACACAAACACAGACACAGGACATCGGCTTTACATCAGCGTCACTATGGAAACAGAAAACATGCCTTCGACAGGTCGACGTGAACCCAGGCAGGCGGTACATCAGGTACAATAAGTGGAAAGAGCTGAAATAACCTGCTGAGTTATTGAACAGATGAAGGTGCGCCGCAAATGTACAAAAGGCATCAGATTAAAGGGAACAAAAGGAGAATTTACACAAAACTGTGACTAAACATACGGTCACACTGGAGAAACTGGCTTTAGCGTCGGAATCTGACAAAATATGAAAATCACAAGTAAATTTAACAACAGACATGTGAGTGATTCAGAACACAATCATCGAGGCATTTTGTTTGTCAATGTAAGATTACTAGACACAAACCTATAATTACAAGCCTTAAAAAGTATAAAATGTGCCCTTTTGCTCACTTACAAGTCCAGTTAGTATTTCTCCTAATTGTTTTGTTACAGCAGGATGTAGGACATTTTTACTAACAGAATATTTGCATACATTTTATGGCCGGCACAAATTACAGGAGCAGAGATGTGAGAAATGCTCTGACGTGTGGATTTTAGTCACTGCTGGATTTGGAAACCAAAGCTTGATCAACACTAAAAAATCAATATTAAATTTTTTTTTCATACATGACATTTCAACAATTTCAAAACTTCAAATATTAGATCATGATCAGATTTTACTAAGCTTCTAAATACAGCCAGTGAACAGCTCTTTTTGTCGGTGTAACACATAATAGAAGTGAGTCACTCAGAGGAAACCTTGAGTGAACGAGAAAAGTCTGACACTAAAACTGATGATTACCTCGGAAACCATGGTAACATAACTTTTGTACCTTTCTCAAGTTTTTCTCCCATAAAATGCAGATTAGATTGCTGACCTTTCACCGCTACAATTCAAAAGACATTTGATTGTTTGTGTTTTCCTGACACATTTAAAGACCAGACTGGTTTAGTGGTACAAAGTAGGACAAATCCAGATTTAATCACCATATTTCTGCCGAAGAGCTGGATCATCCTCCAACATCCCGCCAACTAAGATTAAGGTTAAAATCAACTTTATTGTCTCTATAGATAAATCTTCCTTTGATCAATTCTTCAGTGTTTCTGAAGCACCCCCTTCTTCAGTTTGGAAGAGGTTTGATCACACTTTGAAAATGTTTTTTTTTAGGTCTTCTTGATCAACTCTGGTTTGATCTTAAAGCGTCCATGTAAAAACCTGATTAAAGCAATCCCTAAAACTGCTTAAAGAAAGTGTACTTACAAATCCAGTGACCTGCATGGACAGGATAGTGGCACTAGAGTCTACACAGCCCATAGCCCTCAGGTCAGGATAACTGCCCTCGTCCAACACGTACATCCTCCCAGAGAAGTCCTGGCCCTCGTACGCCACCCAGCTGCAAACACAAACAAAAAACAGTAAATAAAAGTCTTTGTTTTCACTGGTTTGTTAGCCTTTAGTAATTTATTTGGTTAATAATAAATAAATAATGCTTTAGTTGGCCAAACTTTTGTTAGTTAACCAATACAGTTATTCATATTATACACATTTCTTTGGGAGTTTAAACAACCTTTTTTTACACCTTTTCCAAGTACTTTTTGTATAAAGAGTTGTTTTTCTGTACATTCCCAGACCATTGTATTTTTTGAGAACTGCCTGCAGAAGGCCAATTACAGCACAGATCAGGTCTGCAGAGCCAAACAGAGCAGAGTGTGCCTCTCGTGTTCACCTCTGCCTTCGTATTCAGTGGAGCTCATGTGGACAAGACAAGAGAGCTCAATCTGACATCAAAACATTGTGGTAACATAAAAAAGTTGTCATATAAACTGCCTCTTAATCTCTGTTTTAAAAATGCACTGTGTAACTTTTTGCCATCAAACTAAACTTGTATAAAAGCATATTTTTGTCATTTAGATGTCTTTGTTATACTAAATAATGAATACAAATCTTTTTGGGGCTTGCATTGCTTCAAAAAGGACTGTTATTTGGCCTGGAGGAGGCCCGCTCATGCTTCTTTCCATAGAAAAGCAGTACAATTAGCTGATTTTTTTCATAGTGTGCCATAAAATGTACTTATCCCTGTTCAGTATGTCCTTAAGTATTTAACTTCCTAATACTACTGGATTGTGTAGATTACTTTTCAACTCCAGACAGTTACACAGGTAAGTATTCTAATCTGTTCTCGAGTCTTAACTACCTAATACAAGTAATATTTTGGTGCGTACCTGCCAGCCAGGACCTTACAGGAGCCCACAGAGAAGCCCGGAGGCAGAGAGCCTTCACTGTCCTCCAGGAGCAGAGGAGAGCCATGGAAGTCTGCGTCAGGGAAGAGCTGAACCTAAACACCACACACAAGAGGCAATTCTTTCAAAGAGCACTGTTACCAAATATATATAAAAAACAATGACAATTCTAACCATAGCCCACTTTTGAACACCAGAGGGAGTATTGTTTGTGTGCTTTCCTACACTACCACAAGGAGCCACTGTTCTAATTTCCTTTGATGTGTGTGTGTGCCTACAACCTGCACTGTGCTTGCAATCAGTAAATCATCACAGGAGGTTCTTCAATTATTGTCGTACACCAGTTTGAGTTGCATTATCCGGTATGTTCATATGAAAAGATAAATAACAGTCAGGTGCAGAAGGTGTGTGTGTGCAGGACATTTGGAAGACGGCAATGAAGAATGGGTCAAATGTTCCCTACGGGGACAATAAATAAATTAAGTAAAGTACCTTAACCTTTACCTTAAGCTACACACCTGAGTTCACTGAGGAGCACTTAAGTGCGGGTGCAGATGAACCTCCTCACGTGTACTTTTCCAGTGTCAAACTTGCATTTTTATTTTTGTATGTTAATGCATAAAATAAATGCTGCCAGAGGTGATCACAAACAAATCCATTTTTAAAGGGAAGTGTGTGTATGTCTAAGTTTCTTCTCAATCTTACATAGTGCACAAAGAAAATCTATCAGGAATCATACCTTGAACTTGGCTGCGTTCTCAAAATTTTCCTGCAAATACAACAAAAACAAAACAATAAAAAACTGGTAAAAAAAACATGTGAGGTAAAGATTAGAGGAAGGTCTGATTGTAATTATCAAACTCTCATTGTAATACTAGGAATAGTGGAAAGATAGTAAACAAATAGAGATACTGAGAAATGAAGATAATAAGATAGAAAGTAGGAGGAGGCACAAGAATTGCTTATTTTCGTCTTGAGTTTGTTTGAGATACAATCGTGAAGAGAGAGAAAGAGATGCAGCAAACCATGAGACCTTGCAGAGCTTCACGTGTAGTGCTCTGAAAAGGGTTGTTTGTTTCCCCCTCCCTCCTTACATAGAGTGTGTTTAGTGTGGCACACTGTCCGTGTGGTGTGTTCTGACCAAAACCATGTGTTGGTGACTCACTACAGCACAATAATCTTGTGATACAATGTGTCCTTTTCACATGATCAAGGCCACCACAAACTCATTTCTGTTTAGGATTCCATTGGAGCGAGATTTAACAGTGTTTGAAAGAACTTTTTTAGTTAATCTAATCAGATAATCATCAGTGCTTAATTGCCTCAAAGACATGTGATTAGCAACTTTTATTAAAATAATGACAATCCAAACAAACTATTCTCTAACCAACCGATGATCAAACACAAGTATATAATTTGGTCTACACTGACACAGTAGTGTTCATGAAACTTACCAGCAGCACAGGCATGGCTGAGGCGATGGTTGGCCGTGCTGAGCCCCAGTCCTCTGGGCTTCCGTACTGACCCTTTTCCAGGAGGAAGCTTTCTCCACTGAAGCCAGGCTGCTCGAACACCACCCAGCTGTAGAAGCATCACACACAGAGCAGAACAGAAACATACTATAAGACAGTTTAGACAAGTGTGGGTGCGTAAGGACATTACAGCCTTAAAGTCTGTCGTCATTAGTGCTAGTTTGAGTCTAAATTTGAAGTGGCTTTAATCTGGGCTGTTTCTCAATTCCCAGAATGCTCGTGTACTGGTGGGTACAGACTTGTGAGAGCAGACTCAAAGAATGGGCTTGCTGCACTGTTGAGTAAAATTGTTCCAAGTAAATGCATTATATGATTGGCTGCATTGATTCTTTGGAGCACTGAGGTGGGCCATGACGACTTGACCAAGTCACGGCTCTGTCGATTCTGTCTGGCAGTAAGCAGAAAGGAGATCTGTCGCTACTGCATGAGCTGTGTAAAGTGTATTGTGGGAAATACACTGATCCAAGTAGGAACAAGTCTCACAAGTGGTAAGAATGGTGGAAGAAGTTCTAATCCTGAGATTTAAAGCAGATTTGCAGAGAAGCAAACTTCAAATTGGAACAGGACTTGTGACGAGGAGAATGACCTTTCACAAACCTTCACAAGTGCACTTCTTTATCTTGTCATGGCTTTTTAAATGTGGACAATAGCGAAAAACAATACTTGAGTTAGGGCAAACGTTTTCATTTCATCATCACTAGCAGTGAGAGTAACAAGCTCCAGTTCTGCTGTGGCTGCAACAAGCTTCTTTCCACATCACTTGAATCTATCTGTGAATAAAAGCTCCGACCTCGTGCATTTATTTTTATTACGTCACCCTGTTCACTCATCTCCTTCTCTTGTGAGAAATCTGTAAAGAAATCTTAAGTTTGTGGTATGGTCATGTCTCTGTCCTTCTGTGACTGATACACAATTGTTGTTAGATGCTTTTGTCTGTGATGTGCCCTTGAAAATCCTCCAGAGAGCAGAAGGCTTCACAGTAAATCACTCTGACATTTGTAAAAGGGCAAATGCAAATAAATGTGTGGGAATGTAAGACAAGCTTCCTTCTGTATCAATCAGTACCAGAGTTGATATTATTAAGGTAATACTGATGTAACACAGACTGCATTGCCCACTTAGTCATTAACACCATCTGAATTCAGGACCAGCACATTTATATACGGTGTAAACAGCATGACAATACATTATTCATTGTCCCAGCTCCTTTTAGACAACTAACTGTGTGAATAAATATTTCTCTGCGACTTTGCAAAAGGAACATCTACACATTCACAGTTCACGGTTCTGCTCTCAGTCTGCACATTCTTTTCTGTGGTTATTTTTGCTTAACCTGTCATACTGAGCTTATACTGTCAGCTTCTTTTCCAACAGTATTTTTCAAACATTTGCGTCTCTATGTAAATCCAGTGCCAGGACAGGTTTGTGTGGTCTGCAGCTGCGGAGCACATGGAGCCACACTTTCACTCTCTGCCACTGTCAGCACATCCAAAGTGCAGTTAGAATGGGTTTTATTTGTAGACTGTATTGAAAACCTAACGTTAATTTCCCTGCAAACAAATCTGTGCTTTTAGTGGACAAGTGCTAATTCTACAAACTACTTTTAGAGATTCTTCTTTTGAAATGTTTTGGATGTTTGACATGAAAGTTTGGATTAGGTCAGGTTTGGTGACTGCATCTTCTGTTGAATGTAAATAATGTGTTGTCATTGTGGCAGTTTAAATTCTTAACAAAGCAGAGACCACAGACATGAGGACATTTTACAACATTTTTTGTTTCACGGTTGCATCATGTTGCAGAAAAGACAGAGACATATCACGGACAAGTGAGTTCAGTGGTAATTTTCTACAGAGGCAAGTGTCATGTGATAGCAGTAATAGATTCTGGGTTTGATGTCAATAGGATTACATGAGACAAGCTGCCTTCATACGGCAGTGAAGTCTGGAGGTCAGGTTATTGTCAAAAGGTTATTTTCAGCAGCACTTTTTACTCTCAAATCAATATAACAGTGAAGCGCCAAAAATAAAAATATGTTTAGATATTGTTCGGCTTTCGCGCTCCATGCCAACACTGATATTCTTATGAGCTGAATTTGCAATTACAAATATCTAGTGTTTCCGTAACCTTCTAGAAACATGGAACACCACCGTGCTTATCACCTTTTTCTTTTTTTTTTGCCCATTTGAGAACTTTAGTTTCATAAGTGTTCTAATTTTATGTTTTATATAAATATTAATGTTTTAAATGTCATTAAAAGTCACCAATTATTACCTTTACATATGAATTTACATTACATAGGCCAGGGGTTTGCAACTTTTAACCACGAAAGAGCTGCATTGCTAAATTCAAACAAATTAATGTCAGGAAAAGCCTTTTATGCATTATTTATATATTTATATCATTGTTTGTGAATAATTATTTCATTGCCAATGTTTAGTGCTTTATTATGAAAAATGCTGCTTGTGTCACTCCTTCTTAAGGCGTTCTTTCAGCCTCAGCAAACCATTTGCCTGATGAAGGCCCAGTACCTGAAATGTTGCTTCTGTTTCTGTAAATAAATTTCACATTTTTTGCAAGTAGCCAGAGTGCGGGATTCTTTTTTATTAAAGCATAATTGGACAAGTATTACGCACACCATTTCCAACGCACCTGCTCCAGTAAAATGATGTGCGAAGCATTTACTTCACAGTAAGAGCTTTTTAAAAATGAAAAAAAGTGAATTTGCACAAAGCCTCACAAAAACTAGACATAATGGAAAATGCTTGAGTAAATAATCTGTCTGTATGGTACATTTTAGTAGCATTATATTATTATAATAGCCCAAATTCCCTCAGGATCAAAAGAGTATAACACATTTTTGAATTTTTTAATGCATAGTACAGAATCAGGGGTTAAAATACACAAATTATCAATATTACCAAATATTTTTGTAACTTTTTGTATTTTGTAATTTTCAAACCAAACTGCAAAGAGCTACACTGGAGTCCTTAAAGAATCGGATGTGACCTGAGACGCAGGTTGCAGACCCCTGATGTAGGCCTATGCATATTCCTCATGAGGCATGTAGGGCTCCTGGCAAACTAAAGCCCAGAGAGAACACTGAATATGATTATTGGTCATTGATTAGAAAAAATGTCTACTAATGGTGAACATGATCTGTTATGAGTGTTCAATGCACCCATTTTGTTTCTCAGCAGAAGTAGAACAGTGTCCCTTTAGAGAATATTTGCAACTGTTAAATTCACTTATGCACTGCCACCTCTAAGCAAATTATAGAAGAAATACTGTAAAATATCAAAGTGATCTGTGTTACGTTTATCCCTCTGCTGAAAACAATCAATGTTTTTACTTGTCAGTCAATGTCATTCATGTAACATCAAGGCTTATGTGTCCAACTGACTTCGCTTGAGCACACACACACAAGGTTACTAAACATACCGTTATTAAAATGACTTGTGTCAGTTGCTTTTACAAACTTGGAAGTGTTTCAGAACTAAAACCACTAGTCTGACAGCTCCACAGTGGGAAGTGTGTGTCAGACAAAGTTTGGGAGTGGCACAGACTCTGTTTGGGCCTGTTAGCGAGGTGTGGCTGCTAGCTTACACACTTCTAAAGAAAAAACATTCTGCGGGAAATATGTCCATGCACAGACAGGAATGTGTGGAGTCTTAAAGAGACATCAGCCTACCTTAACATTACATACAGACTCTTGCTAATTCTCCCAATGAAAAGGTTTTTGAGCTAACTCATAACCTCAATTTGTGTTCCAAAATCAGCTACAGACATTGGTGGCTATGCTAGCAAAAGTTTATATTTTCAAATGTTTACTTTAGGGATTTGGGCAAGGTTAGGGTTATGCTTAAGTTAGTTTGGTTAAGCTTAAGGATTTGGGAAAGGTATGCTAACCATGTAGCGGCATAACAGCTCTACATAGATATTTTGCGCTAGCTGCGGCAAAACATCTTCCAGAGTTTTCCAAAAGTGCCTATTTTTCCCCAATGCAGTTATGCCGCAACCCGGTTAGCATACCCTTCTCAAGTACCAACTTTTGCTAGCATAGCCCTCCATGCAAAATGAGTGTGTGCCTTCCAGAAAAACAGTTTCAGTTTAAAGCCTTATGTAAAAATGTGTTTATCAGAATATGTGGCCTTTTGCTCTTGCCATGCTAAAATTATGTATTAGCTGAACATAGTGGTACTTACACTCCGCTGAGCACGTCTACGGACTGTGTCTTGAGTCCGTAGCCGGTCTCCTCCATGTTGATCACCGGGACAGTCAGGTCAATGTTCACACCCAGAGCCCCAAAGTCTCTGTCGCTAAACATCTTCACGTGAGGAGACATGAAATCCTGCAACACAAACGGGACAGACTTAGGCCTTGTCCACACGAAGACGAAACAATCATAATTTTAAAAGCGGATTGCATAAACATGGAGCTGCCATAGGATTTGTGAGCAACCACATGAACCAGTAAGCCAGTCTGAAGTCGGTGTAAAGTCTGTAACTAACCAGAGGGTGGCGCTGTGACACTGACACAGAAAGTCACAAAACTAGAGGAACACTGGGCACTGAGCATGTGCAGAGAAGTTGCTGATTGTAAACAGAAACTTAGCAGAGAATTTTTTTAAACTTTGTAAACATTTGGAATGAACAACGTACATCTAAAACCTACAAAAAAGACATGGGAAGTGGATTTATGCTTCAGATGTTTTTGGGATATTTTGACAAAGCTTCAAAATTGATTTAATGGAGATTGTAGTGGATTTATTTAATTTTTTCGTGTCTTTTGTGGTTTATAGAGCAATGAGACAACAGATTTTGGCAGTGAACATAATATAAAGGTCAGGACATTCTGCGGATGAGACGTGACTCTGGGGCAGCGATGTCATCATGGAAAAAAAAAGTTGCGGATACAGCGTAACTGCGGAGACACTAAACCGAAGATTTGAAATCTTTTCACTCTGAGACATGGTTTCAAAAATGTTTGTTTTCAGTGTCCTGAAACTTCTGCTTCGTGTGGACAATGTGTGGTTTAGGTAAAATATTTCTTCTGAAACAACTGAGCTGGGCTTCGTGTGGACAAAGCTTTAAACATGAACTTAGCTGCTGTGCCTATTGTACTAAATAAGTCAGGTTATTAGAGGTAAATTCTCCTGTTTTTCTAGCTTTGTTTGGTGAGTGCTTGTGATACATTTAATAGTTATCAGTTTTTAACCAGTGAAGTTGCTGTTTGAAATTAAAAAAAGTTTAAATTAATGAATATTAAATGTCATCAAAAAGCAACATTACACCAAAAACTGTAATTAGAATAACATTTTAACAGAATATGCAGAACATCAACAACCCAATTATAAACTTAATCCATCAAATCTTTTTGTCCATATGCTTTCCACTGAACTTTTCACAAAGATCCAGTCCCATGCACTTAAACAGAGTGGTGAGTGACAGATGTGTGGTCTCGTGAGAGCAGAGAAAACCATCAGACACCTGTAGACAGAAGGCAAGTCTACAGCTGCCTCAGAGGATTTTTCTAAATATACTTTACAGCAGAGTGTGAAAAGTCAAGTACACGTTTGTTTACAAAACCAAAGCGCTCATAAAACACTTTCAGACATTCATGGTTGAGTCAATATTCTTGGCTTGTAGGTGTAAGACATGCCTGTTTTTTAGTTTTGGAATGGGACACTTTTAAAACAATGATATAAGGTGAATGTTAATTATATTAGAGAAAGAAAATACATACCTTAGATCCTTATATTTAACAAAAGGTTAAAAATTTAAATATTTTGTCTGCAGATTTCTTTCAAAACCAGTGAATGTTCCTTAGAATTACACTGATGATGTGAAGTACTTACAGCCATGATGGGTCTGAGCGACAGGATCTCAGCTCCGCCCCAGTCCTGACAGTCCAGGTACTCCCCCTCCTCCAGAATGTACTGCTGTCCTTCGAAGCCGGGCTCACTGTAGCCCACCCACCTGACATCACACACACAAACATGTCGAGATGAAATCACAAACACCTGGACCTGACTGATGTGTCTGCAGAGTTCACCTGGACCTGACTGTGACGTGTCTCCAGAGTTCACCTGGACCTGACTGTGACGTGTCTCCAGAGTTCACCTGGACCTGACTGTGACGTGTCTCCAGAGTTCACCTGGACCTGACTGTGATGTGTCTCCAGAGTTCACCTGGACCTGACTGTGATGTGTCTCCAGAGTTCACCTGGACCTGACTGTGACGTATCTCCAGAGTTCACCTGGACCTGACTGTGATGTGTCTCCAGAGTTCACCTGGACCTGACTGTGATGTGTCTCCAGAGTTCACATTGACCTGACTGTGATTTGTCTTCAGTACTATGTATATTTTCTGACATTCTCAGGCTGAGGTGAACAACCATCAATTAGACTTGCCAAAACCAGTTTCAGTGGGACTTTGACTCAGTCTCTGTCGAACTATTTGTTAGCCTCACTCTGACATAAGAGTCAGCCTCACGTGGACAGTTCTGGTGGTTGTGCGAGACACACGCTATTTTATGTCATTAAAAATGACTAACAAGGCAAATAGCTTTGGAGTAAAAAATGTCAGGACATACAGGTCCTCATTTGTAGCCTCACATTCTGAAAGAGAGTGTGGACGAAGGGCAGTGAGTTCGTGAGGGTTGTGTCAAATGTTTTATTGCTTGTGAAGTATTTGAGAAAAGCAGACGCCAAACACAGTGCCAGCTCAGAGGGCAGCTCAACTACACTCAGAATGTAAAAATTACAGCATACTTGAGCTTTTTCATTTGAGGAATCTTTAGGCCAATGGAAAATCCTCTTTGTAACAAAACAAATGAATACATGTAAATATGGCTCTGTCCTTTTAACAGGAAATAAGAGATTTGTGATCAGTATTTTTCCATAATAAATTCGCCCTCCCTGTGCATGTATAAGAGTAGAAAGTCTTTTACATATACAGCGATTCTGAAGATAAAGACTCTCGAAATGTCTTGCTCTTCAGAATCGATGTCCAGATGACAAGTTTGAAGACTTTCTACTATGGATCACTCCTGGATGAATGAGGGATGACACTATCTATATATATAAGAGTTAGTGTTGATACTCACAGTCCTCCCAGTATCTTGAGTGAACCAACACACTGCAGGGCTGTGTCTTGTCCCCCTTCCTCTTCTCCAAAGCAGAACACGTCAGTCTCCGTTTCTAAACACGGACCTTCAAAGCCTGCTTGCTCATACACCAGCGCCTGTGCACAACATCACACATACTTTTAATCAGAACATGGTTTTGGACCCATGAGCATGCATTACAATTAAAGTTTGAATTTATTAGCTTATTTATTTTGTTCATGTCACAACTTTTAGCTTTAACCTATTTTCTAAGTTCTATTTATATCTATTGCAAACTAAGTAGGAATATACTACTAGATAAAATATGTATAAAATGTAAAAACAAAACAAAACAATGGAGGTCAGGAATTAATTGTAGATTTGTTAAGACAGTTTATGATCCATATACTCCTGACTTAAAGTTTAGACCCTTTCTAAGTAGATCCCACCAAAATTTTGGTCAAATTTCATGAATTACATGTCGATTACAATTTAAAATGTAACCGTGGATGCCCTATACTGGAATAAATAGATAGTGGTTAATGTTTCTTAATGATTCCTCACTGTACCCCATTGAATGTAAAAAAAAAGGCAGTAGTAAATTAGTAAACTTTGTGTTTTGCACCAAAAAGTATATAGCTGCAGCCCTTTGTGAAAAAAATGGAGTCACTGTGTATTTCCGTTTTAGGCAGCTAGGATCTGGAACAGTCTTCCAGAAGATGTAAGACAGGCCTCCACTGTGGGAATGTTTAAATCTCGGCTCAAAACATTCCTTTTTATCTGTGCATTTGACTGAAATGCTTTGTCTGCACTCTTTATTTCTTTACTTCTTTTAAAGTAAATTTTATGCTGATTACTTATATTTTTAATAATACTGTTTTGTTTTGTATTGTAATTTTGATGCATCTTTTCCTGCCTTGTAAAGCACTTTGAATTGCTTTGTGTGAATTGTGCTATACAAATACATTTGCCTTGCCTTGCCTATTGTCTAAATTGCAAAATCAATTATTTTAGCTCTTACAAGCCAAATGCAGCTCTCTGATTAGTTTAGCTTGGACGGTCTTCAGTTTCTCTTTGCTGTTTGTAAAAAGAGGATTTTAAGGCACAAATGCAACTAAAATGAATACAATTGGATATTAACCATGTGTCGAAAGAGTTATGAGAGAAGTTGTCAGATTAATAAATTGATGTCATGTTTTAAACAGCAATCTCCCAGAAAAAGATTGGAGACCTCAGGTTTAGACCTCGGACACCTCAGGTTTAGACCAACAGAAAAAGGCAAAAGTCCATTTACATTAGTGGACAAGTAACAAGCTTTCAATTACAACACGGAATTGGGGTAACACAAGGAAAAATACATACATAAATATGAATTTAAACAATTAAACTGAAATAGTCTGTTTTGCAGCTGATCACAAGTTTAGGAGCACCTGCCTTTGTAAAAACCTAAATCTACTGTATGTAAAAATGTGGATTAGGAGTTATTTTTTACGTTCTCACAGAGCCATCACTGCTGAGGTGGAACACACTAACATCTCTGAAAAGATCCAGAGGGTTATGGAACAAAAAGTTAAACAGAAGTCACATCAATCCTGAGACAGAATTTGATTTGCTCCTTCAAGACACTGAAAGATCCTCGACCAAATTAAGGCCAGTACTGATGCTACTGCAGCTCAAGAACCATCAGACATATCTGCCACTGAACGGCTTCAAAAACAAGAACAAAGGCTTACACCACAAAACTGAATGCTTGAAAGGAAAAGTTTTCTTCAGCACTACTAGATAAAACACAGTCAGAACTCTCTTCAGACTTATTTTATAGCTGCCAAAAACAGACTCAAATCAGACAACTTAATACGGTTAACACTGGATTTGTGAAGATTTTGCAGCTAATATTTAAATTGATTCAAGTCAGAGAATAATTACAGAGCTTTTAAGTCACTTAAAGATTTCCCACACAGATAATTATAAAGAAGAAGAAGGGAAAAAGCTGTTAGACAATTATAGAGAATAGCACTGGGTTGAGTCAGTGAAATGACACAGAATGATTAAATGTCTTTGTGCTGGAATATGCAGATTTGTGCTGAATATTCTTCTCAGGTAAATGGAGTTCATGTGAAGTGCACCTGTCAAGTTGAACCAGAATAATCACACAAGAGAGGAAAACTGCTCTCAAATGTTCTGGTGAAGATGTGGAATTTCTGACAAATCACTTTTAATGAACTGTAATGGGCATTGTGACTTTGTTGTATTTGGATTCAACCTTAAATGTTTGAGTTCTGGCTAGCAAACATATTTTTACTCAGGTCTATGTCGAAGCTAAAAATTGCAACGTTTAAATATTAAAAATGAAAAGCTTAACGTCTTCAAAAAGCCATAGAAAATACTCTACTTGTTCCCTTATATAATTGATATTAATAATGTTGACATGTAGATATGATATGTATGCTTCCTACCTTGATTTCATTATGGTTCTCCACTTTAAATCCTCCCTGAAAAACACAGAAAAACAAAATAAAAAACAAGCAGAAGTGTTTTTATAATTTAACATTTCCCGTAACATTCACCTGTCTTTCTTTTTCTTACTTTAAATAGTAATTCTTACTGTACATTTGACTTGAGACAGAATTTGCACCATGTAGTCTAACCAGAACATTATTCACATGCGCTTTGCTCTTTCTCCAACCTAAAAAATCTGTTAAGTTTGGATGGACAAGTTTCATCAGTGCAGGAATTTACTTCAACTGTTTCATAGAAATTTGATCACAACAATATGGTATTTACAAAGCACCTGGTTATATTTAAATGCTTAGCAGGAAACTGACTTTGCTGACCATTTCTGAGCTCAAAGAAAACACAGATGTCTAAGATGTAAAACTGATCCTGTGAATAGTATTTCTATGCTAATGTTAAACCATTTGATAAACTCGTCTCTCCTGTGATGGAGCTCCAAGGACACTCCTCTCACCATTTTGAGCGGCCGTAGTGATCCCACAAAAGGTGAAGGGAAGCCCCAGGCCTCGGGGAAAGGGTACACTCCGGTTTCCAACACAGCCAGCATGCCCTGGAAGCCTGGGTCACTGAAAACCAACCACTGCAGGAGGGACAGGACAAGATCAGGATCAGGATCAGGAACACCAGAGTCTCAAACCACGAGAGAAAGACACAGTAAACATAATGAGCTTTTTCAGTTCTAACATATAGTGAGCTGATCACTGAAAGAGCCAAGTTAGCAGCTGTAAGTCGGACTTACTCTATTGTTGTATACGTCTGTACACTTAATTATATGGCAATCAAGTATACAATAGTATACAACCTGCATGTAATTGCATACTATTGTAAACAATCTGCACTTTTGCTTAAAGAAAGATTCAACCTGCCAGTTGTTAACAACAGTAAACGATGATTATTATTGTGACAAGGTTTAAATATCCAAAAGACTCTTATATGTGTGACATAGGATATAATACTGTATCTACAAATATTTACCTTCTACTAGTACGGCCACTATACTACTACCTTTGCATTACAGAAGTCTTTACACACAAAACTGAAAATCAGAAAAAGGAAACCCAGACGTGAGTTTCGATCCAGCAAGCCTTTGCACTGCGCATCACCTACTTCTAACCCCATAACCCAAACCTACACCCGCCGCAGTGTGAGTGACCAAATAAACGCTAACTCCAATCTATTCATGAACAGATTATGTTTTGGTTTCTTCCTGTTAAATATTTGCTTGTGATTATTTCTTTGGTTGCTTAAGGCTCTGTCAGATTGCACAGTTAAGCTTAGTGCAGACACATTAAACTTGTAATTGTTTTTTGGCTGCAGCGTCAGAATTCCCTGACGGTCAGACAGAAGCAGAGCTGAGAGGCAATCGGAGGCGTGCCACATCTCGGCTTGGTACAAACACTGTTTACTGTCAAATTAACTCACTACAAGAGCCCGCTTTTACAAAATGTTGTTTTTCCTGATGATAAGAAAACCCTGAACTCAGAAAAAAAAAAACATGTACAAACATATTAGATCACTTTTTTAAAGTAGAACAGTGTGTTCACAAGCTGAATAAACGTGCCCTGTTCATTGTGAGTGTGGCTGCAAGCCTCTGCGCCGTAAACCTGCAAGTCCTGGGAGATCTGGAGGTTTTAAACCACAAAACTCATTGGAATCATGAGGAATCACTCAATTGTGACAAATATAAAACATATTTATAAATAAAAACTAATTGTTTAGTCTTTTTGACATTAAGTATTCTTTACCCAATAGCACTGCTTCACCTGCTAAACTGTTAATACAGCTAATCATATTGTTGTTTTTTGATAGATTTTTAATTTTTTTTTTTGTCTGCCATGGTCCAAATACGGTACTCTTTACATCTATTTAGTAATGAAGCTTGTCACATGTAGGTGTGTTGTGAAATCCAAAAATTTGTAGAGTTAGAAAAAAAAACAGGCTCACTGACTTCTTGTTTAAAACTGCAGAACTCATAAGCCCCACTGGATTTACTTTTTACTCTTGTTATTCCTAAACCTAATTCTACCTAGTTACACCGAAGGTGATCAGAATGAGTCTGGTGGTGATTTATGAAGATTTATGGAGTTAGAGATCTACCTATGATGTCACAAAACTGAAGACGAACCGAGTATTTTTGAGGTTCAGAGAAAGAGCATGAATTAATACAAAAATGTGAATGAAATTGCTTTCAAATACATCTGAGGAACATTGGTAAAACATGGTTTCAAGACGAATAATCAACTACTAACTAACCTACTTCTAAACCAGAACTAAGTTAGGTGGTTTAAGTACAGATTCTTACACTCCAGAGTGCACTTGTATAGACGCGGTGCTGAGAGGAATCCCAAAAGAGCCCGTCTCCATGGTGTCGTCATGGTAAGGAGTGACCCGGCCCCGCCCTCTGGCTCTGTGAACAGGTCTATATGGGGAATGCTGTAGTCCTGCAGAGAACACACACAACACAACATGAACTAAAACTACACCTTCAAATCACTACAGAAACTTCTGCTTATTAGATGCAGCTTATGTTTCTTATGGTAGAATTTAATTAGAAAAGATTATTATGCTTTAGATTAGAATATATTTGTGGTGTTCAATATAATCATTTAACTCAATAATTCCCATAGCTGGAGGCATTGCTAGGAGGGCAATGATGTAGTTATGAATGAGGAATGGTGCATGTGGACAGTTTGGATGGAGACTTCATCAGTGTAAATAGATTTAAAAAACATTCACATCTGTTTAAACATCTGCACTTTTAAAGCCAAATGCTTCTCGTAATAGTGTTCAGAGGAAAGACTGCAGTGGGAAAAGCACATTGTACAGTATATGATGCCTCTTTTGATTTTCATTTGAGGCATCACCAACTGTTGTCCAGATGTAAGGGACAGTAATAAGACCACAAAGAATGCTTTGTGTCTACTGCTCTAACAAAGATCAAATTTGTAAGTCAAAAGAAGCTGTTGTCCATGTGTTTCTCATATTTTGCGTACTAATCTCACAGTCATAATTTGTTTGTTTGTGTTTTGTCTACATAAGTGCATACATGGTCTGGTTTCTGGTGATGTGAACCTCCTTAATAAGTGTAATACTCACAGACACAGCCAGCCTTATGGAGCCAATCTGCAGGGGCTGATCACTGAGCATCTGCGGATCCAGTCCAGGTTCAGTTCCAGGCTCCGGATCAGGCTGGGCCCAGATGTTGGACAGCTCCAGTGCACCCTCCTCCAGAGCGATGGTGCGGCCCTGGAACCCAGGCTTCTCATACAGCACCCAGCTGTGGACAGACACACAAAAACACACTGCCTTAGCTTTGTTTATTTATGATATGAGTCAGACAGGATATACGTATGTTTTATAATTAAAAAAGAGTAATTGGTCAAAACCTTCACAATGAATTAGAGTTGCTATGACACTGGTTCTATACATAGAATAGCATAGTATAGAGATCCTGCACTGGACATCACAATTTACCAGCATGGCAGTGACGATTCCACTGAGTTCATCGATGTTTCATTGAGTTTATAGGATTTTTACAGAAGATGGATTATTTTTGCACACTGGGACTTACAAAAGATCAAAAACAAAAGAAAGCCAGGCTACATCTGCGGGCTGACAGACACCACTTTGACGATAAAAGTGGATTTGTGCAGCCAAACAAACTAGTAGTGAGTCAAGACTTACATTCATTAAGCTGCAGATGTATTGATTTGTCTTTTTTAATTTTGTCTTAAAATGAGTCAAAATTTTTGTTCTGTTTGTGTTTTGTTGATTCTATGTTTAATTAGTTTATGCAATAAGCAGAGAAATTAGTGTTAGTAGAAAACAATAGCAAATGTATTTCAAATCAGTCTTTGAATCATTTATAGTTTAATAAAAGCACAAACTAAAGTTAAACCAAGCTAGCCAATGCTAAACCAATTTTTTGAGGTGTTAATAATGACAAGCCTAGAAAAAATAGATTTTTCATCCTAAACGTTTTGATGATAAAAGAAAGAGAAAAAGAACCATATGAACAGAAACAGAGTTATTTATGCTATCTAAACTTGCCAAGGACAAACCACATGCAGAACTACATTTCAGGCTTCTTTCCATTAGACTGAATAGTAACGTCACTGCTGTAATAGCGGCCGCAGCAAATTTACTCAAGTGGGTACAGGAGCTCTATAGCACTGATTACGAGGATGACATTTTAATTATTTTCCATTCATCCGTTTTAACCAAAGATCGCAATCTAAGCAGTCCGTGCAACGCAGAGACACAGTAGGGAGCCTCAAATCCTCCCATGTGACTGAAATGCTCCCCATTATCTCTAAGAACGTGCTAAACCACAACAACACAGCGACGGCATTAATGCAGAAGCCGCACCGATCTGCCTGTCAATCTCACGCTCAAGACGAAACAAAGAGATACTTGAACTCCTCCACTTGGGGCAAGGACTCTCCACCACTTGAAACTCTCTAAGCAACCACCTCACTTTGAAAACTTAAACAAGGTCAGCTCTAGGAGGACATCACTTGACTAATGACACAACTAAATGCAGCTTTGTTCTTACTGATTGACTAGAGGTTTGGTTCTTTTGTCATCACAGACAAGCCATCATCAAACACACGGTCAACCTTTTCGCTCGCCTCGCTGACCTGGATCATTCTGCACAATTCAAACAACATCAAATCATCGACAATGTGGTTTTGAGCTGTAAACATAAACACATCAATAATCATTTGCTTCAGAGAACTAATCTACTCATCAGATTTCCCTGACTGACAGATTAATTATTTTATCCACGACAGACATTGTTTTCTTAATTTGAAGCGCACGTGCCAAAGCCTGATCATGCAAGTGCTCCCCGTTGTCATGGATACCTCTTTAATTTGTGTCTCTTGCTCTTGACAGCTAACGTTGCTTAATTAGCCCGGATTTAACGAAGCAGAGTCAGACGCGATGTCAAATTCTCCGTTAAATTAAATTGTGACGGTTCAAGTTATAAATTTTGATTTGTGCTGTGAGAAAATGTCGAATTGTGCAACACTGTTTCTTGTAATCGATATAAATACAAAATAAAGAGTTATATTTTACACTTGTTTGATGAATCTCTCCTTCTGAGCCGGAAAAACACTTTTGCTTTGTCAGAGTTAAGTTTCAGGTTGTTAATATGACAGCTGTGTTTATTTCCTACTTCTGCAGCAAGTAAACGGAGCTCTAACTCAAGTTCTGATGTGGGAAACACCTCACACTGTTAAGTTAAAAAACAAGATATGCAAAGCAAAGGCACAAGAGTAGGTTTAAATGAAGCACAACTTAATGAAAAATAATTTTAAAAAAAGGTGTTTAAACAAAGCCCTGTGATTTTGAATAAAACAGTTAGCTTTAAAGATGCTAATATTAGCCGTGAGCATGCTAACATTACAGTTGGGCTAGCTACATTTTTTGTTGTTTTTTAGTAGATTTTTCAGTTTTCGTTGTTTGTAGAAAGACATTTATGAACCATAATTGCAAACAAAAGGAAAACAAAACAACTTTGCAGTGTGAAAATCTGTGAACATGTTTAGCTGTAATCTGTAAAGATAGCTAACACAGCCAAAAAGTAGAAAAATTCAGTCATGTTTAGGGTGAGATTGATGTAATAAAACAACTTGTGTGATGATTATTAAGTAAACAAAAATGTCAATTTTAAACAAATTTTCAGCACTGATAATATATTTTTTTACTTTACATAATAGGACAAGACTGTGTAGTGAAAGAAGAGTTAAGAGAACGACATGACACATGAGCCATGATGATATGACTACTCTAGCCTGAATATCTAAATTTGAGGTCTCAGAAGATTTTCAGATAGTAGCCTACCACATGGATGACCATATTTTCAGGATTAAAAACTGGAACACACTCAAGTTTTTGCAGAGGGCAATGAACATTCAGTATCAATCCATGGCTCACTTATATTCTGTGAAACTTCAGTCATTGCAAATTGGTGCTTTTTTCTTGTGTTTTGGTCATTTTCAAGCACAGTCAACTCTATTTTGATAGCAGTTTATTCCTTCCCTCACTGTTGGTGTCAAACTGATCAAAAATAAGGGCAACTGAGACGTCTTGCGCAAAGCTGGGACAAGTAAGTGGATTTGGATACATTTGCTGGGACTAAAACGCAGGGCTCTCCCAGGTAAATAGAGACGTCTACGTATTCTATAATGTAGTTAAAGATTATTACTGCAGTAAAGCAAATTTATTAACCATAAACTTAATGTAAACGCCTTGTAAGACTTTTTATCAGGTAAAAGGAGGATGTAGGGGTTGCCAGCAATTCCACTGGTAAAAGAGGGCCCGCAAAGAAAAAAAAGTTTTAGAACTAGAGTCCTAGAAGATTTCAAAAGCCCAGGACACTTGGTTCATATTTTCTTGATGCAAGGCAGAATGTATACCTCTATCTATTTAATCATCCATTACATACTCTTAGGATTTTGTAAAGTGCAGCCAATTAGCTCGGCATAGACAAGGACATCAGTTGAACTATAAACGATGAAGTTTAAAAAGCTGTCTGAGTGAGAGCGAGGTGTGAGAGGCTGTGTTTGACTGCACTAATCAAAGAGTGAAAAAACTTTAAATGAAACTGAAACAATTAACGTTAAACTCTTTAAATCAGTCAAACGTTCTGCTCACCTTTATTCGGTCTGTGCATCATCGTTATCCACCACCATGAGTTTACAAAAAAACATTCACAACTTTCAGAAGTCAGAGTGAGTTTAAAGATTACAAAAAAGCTATTGACAACTAGCCTCTGTGTCTAACTGTGTCTGGGTAAGTTTCTTCCAGGTGCTTTGTTTTCTCACAGTAACCAAAACATGCATTAGGGAACGTCCAGCGACCATTGTTCTTGACAGGTAGCCTATGTGGCATTGAGAGATGAGACAAAACCAGTGGATAAAATACAATAACAAAAAAGTGTAAATGCTAACAACAACATTCAACAAACATATCTGAGCTAGAGCAAAAATGATTTTAAAAATGGATTACCTAATATTTATTTGATGTAAATTTTGTCTTTTCCACAAAGAAGTATATTGTAAATACAGCACATTATGACAAAAAACAACAACAAGATGTACTGACTGAATTGAATAATGAAGTATTTATTTTTCACAAAGTTGTCCAAAAGCAGCACTCTGATTGGTTGAACTTGACTGGTTCTCTCCAGTTTCACTTTGCTGTTTGTAAAAAGGCGTTCTTAAGCCTCATTTGCAGGCAGAAATGAATGCATGAAATACCATGTGCCATACTTTCTGTTTAGCAATGTGGACATTTAAAGATCTATTGGGATTTTTCTGTAGATGTTTAGGAAGAAATTATGGCATATGCAGATCAATAATTCACATTTATTTTTTCACTGTAAAACACAAAAATTATCTAAAAAGCTTAGAAATAAAAACAGATTAATTGACTTCTTTAAACAGACTTTAAATGACAATTTATTGTTGTTAGAAAGTGGCCACTTGACAGTTTTTACCCTATATGTTTTACACAGAATCAGAATTTTAGAGTAATCACATGTAAATACAGACAAGTGGGCGTAGATAACTGGTAGGCGAAGTCAGGGATTTTCTAAGCACAATGCAAGATCACTCAAACAAGCATGAAGCAATCCAAATACAACTTTGGGTAAACTAATAAAGAGAAAACACTGCTGTAAAAAGGTTAAAAATTCAGAAAAGTAAACTTTTCATTATAGGTCTTCTTTAAGTTAGCACTTAAAAGAGCACTGAGCTTTACCTGTCTAGTGAGGAGAAATTCATTCTCATCCTTCTCTCAAAGCTGCTGGTTGAGAACAGCAGCTGTCAGGACTGTAGCTGGAGGAATTCAACTTTGGTGCAAGTTTTGGGCAAGAAAAACTAGAAATAACCCTCCAGAGGAAAACAGGCCTGGGAATCAAACCCAGAACTTTCTTGTTGTAAGTAAACTAAGAAGCATGCTAACCACTCTGCTAGCACATCCATTATTACAAAAGATTATGATGAAAATAGGATAATAGTGGATCTTTGCAAGCAGCAACTCACTCTCTGTATAGTAGTTTTGACCTTCACATAGTTGTGCAAAAAATGTGAAGAAAAAAATAAAAGCTTTCCACAAACGTGTGTTCTGTACAAAAGTGTTTTATCTCCTGTACAGAGCTGCAGACACAGCCAGCATTCTCTCTGTGATATTTCATTTTCCTATTTATTAGTTTGCTTGTGTTTGTGCACTGCTGTTTGCTTACTGCTATCTGTGCGCCTCAGAGAAACACCTCGCTTTTGAAATAAAAACTAAGGCAGTTTTGGAAAACAACACAGTGAGCCAGTCAGTAGTTTATTGCTTTAAGCTTGGGAACTAGATAAATGGAATTTCGCAAACAAAAATTGTAAAAATAGTACATTCAAAAGTCTATAAAAAGCTGCAGTTCTCATTAAAAGTTTAAGAGCACTGTCCTTGAAAAGCAAAAATCTGTGCAACAGTTTGAATTCATGTCAGGTCATGATGTTTTGATGGCGAAGACGCAAAAATCTTCTCTTTTTGATTTCACAGCAAAAAATTCATTTCAAAGCAAGTTAAAGTAGCTTGAATCCTAATATCAAGCTTTTTTTTTAATTGATCCTCTATTTATCGTAGAGAAAGATTTTTTCCCTTGTTTAAAAGTGATTTCAAGATATTGCTTCTTAATTCTAAATAATTTTCCAATGGTTAAGAAAACTGCTTACTCCACACTGCAAAAACTATACATCTAGACTTGCTTAAAATAACTCCAGATTTGAGCTGTTTTAACTGCATTAGATATAATTGCTTATAATGTAGAATATTTCACTGGTTTCAAGACTTTCAAGAATTTGGTATAAACAAAAACAAAAATGTGCCATTGGGGTGAGAACAGTTTTCTCAACCCAATGGCAAATAATTTGGCTTGAAATAAAAAGCAATGTCTTTAAATCAGTTTGAAACACTTTGAAACAAGAAAAATACTCTAGGTCTCTGCAAAAATCGAGGTAAAATGCTTGAAATAAGGCCTAATCAAGTAACCTTAACTTGTCTTGAAATTCATTTTTTTTGCAGTGCATTGGCAAATTTTTATTCTTATTCTAAGCCAAATTACGCCAAAAATAAAAATGCCTTGAAGCCAGGGATTCTACATCACATAAGCATCTAAATCTTATCCAAGTAAAACCGCTCAAATCCGGATTAATATTTTGATTCCAAGTTATTCTAAGCAGGTTTAGATATGTATAGTCTTTGCAGTACATGACAGGATTAACCAGTAAAAGTGACATTTTACATTACTGAAAAAAATGTTGAGAGTAATGGGACAAAAAACTCAAGTGGAATACCCCCCCCAAAAAAAGAACACCAGATCTGAATATTTCATAAACCTAAATGAATAGAATAGAAATAGAAATGTAAAATGCCCATCAGCAGAAATGTGTCTTTGAGAGGCTCTGCTCATGCAGCTCAACCACGCTGTTCAAAAGGAGAAGGTTTTGGAGCTTTTGCTATCAGAACGTCTTGACAGTGTGAAAACTTGATGGAAAATGATATTGAATCCACATTATCCCACAGATTTGGACTTGTGCTTGTAATGATTGTGGTCCTACATCAGCTGCTCAACTGTGAAAATTTGACTTTTAAATGATCTATTTTGTAAAATCTATTTTTAACCTTGTCATGACCGCCCTCTCTCACTTGTGTTAAGAATGATTCCTGCATGCTTGTGTAATTGTGTAAAAAAATGTATCCTGCAGCTCAGAAAAACCAAGACAAATTCAAAATCAGGCCGTGTTAAATCTTACAATCAAGTGCAGTGTAGGCTGTGAGCAGGTCTGATACATACTGTACGCCATGGACGCTTTTAACACAAACAGCAGGACCTTGAAACCAATCATATGCTTTATTGGGAGCCAATGAAGCTGAGCTAAGACTGCAGTAATATGTTTGCTCATGCAGAGCTGTGTTTTGGACCAGCTGCAGCCTGTTCACTGAGGATTGTGGCAGTCCTCGATATAGTGAGTTGCTAAAGTCTAGTCAGCTTATAATGACAACATGAATCACAGTTTGTAGATTTTTGGGAGTTAAAATTGACTTTAGACTTGCTCTTAGTTGGTAATAGCTTCCTCTCACTATACTTGCAATCTGTTTGGACTGGACATCCAAGATTTTACTTCAGCTATGGCCAAGGGAAGAAACTGAAAGATACAGCTGTGTGTCGTCTGCATACATGTGATACTGAACATTATATTTCTACAAAATTAAGCCCAGAGTTAAGTTAAATCATTTTTTTCTAAGCCTATAGCTGCTGATTATAAAGTAGAAATGTAAATCTACAGTGAAGAAATACATTTTGGACTAAAACTAATGAAACAGACATAAATTATGCATAAAACACGTATCATTTCAGTACTTTTTAATCATTTTTTAAATGTTCTCTTTGTTTTTTTTGTTTGTTTTTTTTTGTAGCTATGACCAACTGGTGTTTTCATCTGTTTTATTAACTCTATTTATACAGGACTAAAACATATTGATATTTACAACATGGCCAAATTTAGCCCTCATTACACTATTTGATGTTTGATTGTAGCTAATGTAACTTAGGCTAAACTGCAGCCTTCTGTCAGTTTTAATCAAATTAAAAAAAGTGTTACCATTTCTTTTTTTAATGACTTAGAAATGAAGCATGTTTCTATGTGTGTGTTTTTATAAATCATCATAATAAATGGAAAAAATACAATAAACTAAATAGCAATAGCATGGCAACAATGAGAATTTGTTACACCAGTGATAGCAGTTTGGCACTCCGACAAACAATCTCCCACTTCGGAATTACAATCTCTTTGAAGTGGCTGGAAGTTACACTGTTTTTCTATCTCTTGGGTCTGGAATGACAGGTTTCTTCACGATTCAACACTCACCAGCCCCGGATGACCCTGACGGACACCAGCGCAGACAAGAGCATGGACGTGGCATCTTCTACATCTCTGTGAACCTCGTACACTTGGCCTTCGAGTGGAGCCTTCTCATACAGCAGCATCTGTAACATTAACACAGCAAGTGAAGGTCAGGACAAACACTCACACACGGTCAATCAAATACAAGCTACTGGAGTGAAAGAGCAAAATGTGTTTCGAATAGTTAATAGCAGTTATGAGAGAGAACAAAAAGGTCATTAAATTCATGTGCTTTTGAAGTCAGAAGCTGGATTCACACGTCTTTAACATCCTGGACACTGGGCTTAAATACTCGTTTCATTGCCTTGTGCAGTTGCTGTTGTTTGGAGGAAACACTGCTGTTCTGAAGAAAGCTCCTGATTGGTTGATGTCCCGCTAACTTGGCAAAGTTCAGCTTGCCCGCCTTTTTTATTTTTCCCAATGCACTTATGCCATGATGGTTCTAATACGTTTCCCAAATCCTTAAATTTAAACAAAATAACTTAACCTAAGCCTAACCCTTATCCTAACCCTAATCTTACCCAAATTTTGGAAGTAAACATTTTGAATTCTAAACTCTTGCTAGCATAGCCACATATGCAAAGTGATGGGAATGTGACATAACTGGGTTGGAGAAAAACATCAGGCAGATTAGATTTTCCAATTTTGGTATCAGACATCTGTGAGGTGAGTAACCTAAACACAACTTTTGCAGATGCCAGGGATAATCATCTCAGCGTTGAGCATTGAGCATAAGACCAACCATTTTATTTGACACTTAAAATCTGTTGTAAAACTTAAAAATTTAACTTTAAAAAATGTGATTTTGGGAGTGACAACAACTGCATTAAGAATATCAATTAACACAGCCTCCAACATAACTTTAATGTTTTAACATTTACATTTTTCATTTGTGCCTCAGGTGATTGGGTATTTAAATAAACGTTAACAATCAAGCTAACTTTTTTTTTTAATCCAAACTCTTTTAGATTTTGGTCAGCAGGACAGAGCACATTATTGATGATGAACTAATCTTTTTTCAATAAAACCATTTCATCTACAAAGTACTGTACTTTGGAGATGAAATGGTTTTATTCATGGTTTCTGGTCAAACATGGACAAACTGCATCGAAAACTATTTCTATTTGTTTATCATCTGTTTGTCATCTGGTTGACATAGAAGTCTTGTGTTTTGTTAAGTGTCTTTTTTATTCACTGAAAACCAATTTCCTTAGAGCAGGGGTCTCCAACCTTTTTCGATTTAGGAGAGCTACTTTTGCAAAACAAATCTGGTCGGTGAGCTACTTATCTTATTTAAATGGGGCACAGTTAGATGTCTATATGAAACATGGACACAGTTAGACATATAAACACAAATTTAACCTCAGTAATAAACACGCATACTTTATCTATCAACACTAACCTGGACAACAATTATCTAAAAACTTACATTCTATGAAGTTAAAACGTCCTAACTCATTTATGTCTTAAAAAAATTTCAAGTAACACTTTAAATCTTGTAATATTCTGTCTTGTAATTGTCTTTGGAAGTGTGTTCCATTTGTACATTGCTCTACAAAAGACTGTTTTGTATAATTTGATGTAGTTTTTGGAAAAATACATTTTCTCGCAGAGGTATAACTACTTTTATAATTGCGCTTTTCATCACTGAATGAAATATTTTGATAAATTATCTGTGGAGACTAAGATTCAAGGATATTTTTGAAAAAGGAATATGAATATGATAATCTATCCTGCACTGAAAGCCATTTTAGTCTATCAAGCATCCTAATACCATTCGAGCAGCCTTGTTTTGAATCATCTGTAGTTTTTTTTTAGCTGGACTAACTTGAAAGTTGACCACACCATTGGGCAGTAATTTAACTCAGATAGAGCTAATGCTTGAGTAATTTGTTCAATTGATTTTCGTGTAAGAAATTGAACTGCAAGTTAGCTTGTCTATCTTGTGATGCAATCTCAAACCGATATTACAACAGTTAAAGTAAACATAGCGACTAAATTCTACCACAGCTAAGCCAGAGGAACACTCTCAAGAAAAGTGGGGGAGGTGAAATAAGATGAAGAGCAGCGGTAGAAATAGTAATACCAACAGAAATAGATAGTAAGACTGCAACAAGTTTAGAATGGTCGTCTAATTCAGAGCACTTTGATAGTAACCATTAGTAGACAGTGTTTGCGAGTACTAATTATGGAAATGGCACAGTCTTTTTCTCTGGAGCCATTTATCAGAGCAGAAAAGTGGAGTCGTGCGGCTGATGTTGGCCCTGCAGAGCTGTGCAAAGTAAACACTCTCACACTGTAGCTCATTAGCTCATAAAACTGTGTAGAAACTGTCTGCTCTGCATATAGGGCTGTGGCTATAATGAACCTGGAAAAACCAAACAATTACTATTCAGCTCTTACAACAGAACGCTCTATATAAGATGCTAACAACTTATGGCCCCAACAAATGATGAACAATGATCTAAGTCTGGGCTATAATGATTGTTTTGACCGGTTTAATGAGGCAATTAGATGTTTTTGCTGAGATGATACAAAACTCTTTATCTATGTTTTTTTTGTTGTTTATTTACTTATTTATTAATCATTGTTTATGCATAATTATTTATAAAATTATAGCAATACTTAACACCCCTTTTTTCACGAGAATAATGTACCACTAATTTTGTGAGAATAATTGACCACTTTGAGGGAATGAATACCAATTTGGCCACTAAAAAAAAACTAAAAAGTTAAATTTTTTTTTATAAGACGCCTTTTTTCTATGTAAACAAACAATTTTTTACATTTAAGTAGGTAATCTACAGCAGATGTTTTACATTGATTTCTTCCTTTCTTTCTCACCGGTAGTGTCTCGCCTTAAATCAGGGGTGCCTCACAGTGGGCTGCAATTTGAAACTTACTTGGAGCAGAGACCCATAATATATGACTGTGAAATGAATCATTCAAAATTTTACATTTAACCTAATTTTAAGGAACCACCACACTTTTAATTAGATATGGGTTTTTTCTTTGGTCGATGCCGATCATTCAAAATTTTATCAGCCCATGCTGATATCAATTTCTGATTTTCAAGGCCGATTCATTTTAAAAGCATAGCTGGGGTGAATTAGTATTCAATGTATTTGGCCAAAGAAACAATCATTTCGTAGCGTCAAGAAATACTGTTCATACTGACAAACAAACAGGTACTTATTAAAGCTTGTGCTGCAGCGAGAGTCATAGAACAAGAAGAAAACTTAAAGACATAAATTCAAAACTGCAGACTTGGAGAGAGATAAGTCTTATCATTTCTCTCCGAACCAACTCAGACTCAGCTGATCATTGTGAGTGTGGCTTTCCCAAAGAGGGAAAGTCTAAACTATTGCCTGATCTAATTCTAAATATCAGCACCAATATATGGTCCAGCCGATATATCAGTCTCTCTCTATTTTTAATGAGGCATTCAAAATTCATTTTAGTTTGTATAACATCAAAATATTTGTTGTTTCAACTGTGATAAGAATTTCTGAAAATATTATGATATTAAAATATATATACTTTTTGTCATTTGGACCAACTCTGGGGGCCAGCAAAAATTGGTCAAATGGCCGCATTAGGCTCTGGGCTGCAGTTTGGACATGCCTGCCTAAAATAGGTGCTTTGGTTTTATTTTGCGAATTTTCTAGAGTCTAGAATTTTCCAAGCGACTGAAACTTTAGTCTAGTGGCAAAGAGCCTGGAATGTCAACTGATATTTGGCTCTTTGATGAAGCATGAGATCGTTGAAGTCCGGAGCTTCAACAATTCAAACTAAGTGATAGACCTTGTGAACATTCTGGCAGAGATTTAGAGACTTATTGTATTTTTTCCTATTTAGATAGGTATGTACTGTATATTAATTATTTATGTTTTGTCCATTGTAAAACACAACATTTTTCTAAAACGATATAGAAATCTGAACAGGTCCATTTACTTTTTGATCAAAACTGAACTAATAAGCCCCGCCTCTTTTTTGTAAAACGTAACTAGAGCAAACAGCAGACCTTGTTTGTTGATGTAAAGTGGCCACATGACATTTTTTTTCAGAATCATATTTTTTGAGTATTCACATGTAAATACTGTATAGAGGTGAAAACAAGACTTTTGTGAACATCAACTGCACTACAACACAAGAGAACAACGGTGAAGAAATAGGCCCATTTAAGTACACTCCATAACTCTAAAACAGCACACACAATCTGCTTTAAGTATTCATGAGTTTGCTAACTACCATTGTGTGTGTAATCAGTCCCATCTGAAGCATGCGGCTGCGTCTTTCCCAATGCTTAGTTTACCCTCCAAACACAGGATGACTAACAGATGTCCAACCCACTGTCTGAGCCAAACGCATGCTTCAACCATCTTGTTTCGGTTGAGATTGGGCAGAAGTTGTGCCTACGTTACCTTTCCTGGCCTCTTGTGAAATCCTTTAGCTGGTCGGAGCTGCAAGAAAAGAGAAGAGAGAAGGTTTGTAAAGGGGAAAATGTCTCCATGGCAACAAATACAATGTGTAAAAAGAATGTTTATAAAAATACAGTAGTGAGTAGGGGAGAGCGGGGTTATTTGTCACACGGGTAGGTTGTCACTGTATCTCATCTTGTGATTGGTGCATTTGAAAAAAAGTCTGATTAAAATGTTCATTAAACGAACCAAAATGCCCTCGCTAAAACATTTTTGTAAACATTTGTTCAAGATTGTGATAAGATGACATAAAAGTACATTTTCAGATGTTGAGAAAAAAAGGTTTCTATTTTTCCCAAAAAATTTGTTGAAAGCTTATACTGTAACATTGACTTTACAAAGAGGAGAGTCAGAGTGACAATTAGGACTATTTTTTCTGAGTTTAAAAATGTAGAAGAAAGCTGAGGTGAGAGTAAAAAAGTACAGTCGGGGGGTTGGTTGTCACATATGATTATATCTAGAACAGCCTGCACAGCCAGAGTGGGGTCGGTTGTCACACTTTTACAAAAGCCAGATTTTCTAAAAAAAATAACACTGTATTTTAAATATTCCAATTCAATGCAAGAAATCAGTGTAAAGTTTCAACTAAAATATGAATCTAATTATTGTCATGGAGCTTATTCTGTTCAAAAGGTATTGATCACTAATTCACATTAAAAATATAGTTTTACATTATCATTAGAATCTTGACAAAAATGCATCTTTTAAATTTCCAATTGCCTTTTTCTTGTAATTTAACATCTCCTGATTCAGAAAATGTAAAACATTCTTGAACCAAAATGAAATCCAACATCAAAAAATCAAACCAAAGACAAGACACATTTGTCATCGGTCTCCCATTGACACAACATTAGTCGTGTTCAAGATGGTCAAGGCGGTGCAGTCGGCTCGAGGCGTTAAGGGGGGTCGGGTCTGACGACAGCACTGTCCGTAGCGCTAATTGATCTCTTGCGCTGTCATCTGACCCGACCCCCCTTAACGCCTCGAGCCGACTGCACCGCCTTGACCATCTTGAACACGACTATTGACAACCAACCCCATGGGCAGAGTTGCCATGTCCGCTTCTTTAAAGCAACTTTGGGCTTCTTATTTTGGAAAGTCGCTTGTAAATTTTGACGGTCGCGGGTTGCGGTTTTTTGGGCTTGCTCCTGAGAGGCGTTTTAACGTCATAAACAAGGTGATTTTTTGCGCTTTTGCGCGTTTGATTCATGAAAATTACCCTCTAATGACAAAAAATATGGAGTTTTTCCAAATTTTCATGTTTTAAAATATTTATTAATGATCAAATACTATTTAAAATATGCCAAAACTCATTAACCAACGTTTTGCTGTGACACATAATGTTTAATTAATTGCTTATTTTAACTACTTTTTATTGAGTGCCTGAAGTCGCTTGTTTTGGGCTTTTTTTCAAAGGCCAGGTCGCTTGTTGCTCTCTGAAAATCTGGCAACCCTGCCTATGGGGTGTGACAACAAACCCAGACTTGGGGTTGGTTGTCACAGGTGAACAATTTCCATTTAATTATCAATAACTTTTGATCAGAATAATATAGAGAACAGCAGGTGGATTGGCTTTTCTCTGTTGTTAAAATGGTTCATATGAGATTGACTCTTTTTGAGAAATTAAAATCAATGTAAAAAGTGTGACAACGGTCCGTGTACAAGCCAGCCATTTGATTTTCGATTTGAAATAGGGCATTCAAAATCGGAAAACGACAGTTTCCCGTTTTTCATCATCAAAATCAAGTCAAAAATCGGCACAGGTTTGGTTTTTTTAATGTTTGATAAAAACGAAAATCGGAAAACGAAAAACGGCCGTTATTTGATTTTGGATTTTCAATTTGGCAAGCTCCAGGAAATGTGCCAAGGCTTGGCTTCTCCCTACCCCGGGAAAGAGTGCTGTGATCCGGGTGGAAACAAAGCTAATGTGCGGCCCGGAGCTCCACGTGAAGTGCCCGATGCTTGGTCTCTCACTTCCCCGGAAAGCAGTGCGTTGTGACTGAGGAGGAGATGAGCTGATCTACCGCTTCGAGCTGCGTCGAACGAGCCCCTATACTCCCCTGTGTGTGGAGCACCGTGGCCCGTGTACATGCAGAGCCCGTCTCCCCCTGTCTGGAAGTTTTCATCCAAGCTTCTCGCTTGTCCCCACACAACCAACGCGTGCGCAGCTTGTGGCTTCACCGAGGCTGTGCGCCACACCGAGCGCTGGTGATCAGTGGATACGGACCAATGCACAGCATCTCACTGTGCATTGGTAAATATTACTGACATGTTGCTTTGTTCACATACAGTTGGCTCTCCACACTTAACACAATAAAGAACAGATATCCAACATAGAAAATAGATTTGTAGTTCATATCTGTGAAAATCCTGGGTCTATGAACATAAAACTTCCTCTGTCAGCACAAATAAACTTCACACCAGCCCCAGAAAGTAATACCATTATTCAGCTCCAAAAGTGATCGTTATCAGTGTAAAAAAACGTTTGTGAAGCTATTTCCAAACATACTTAGCTTGTGGATTTCTATTCTGTTGATTTCTTTAAATAAACCTCTTTTTATGACATTAAATCTAGAAGGTGAAACCACAAGATTCGACCCCAAACAGAGACATTTTGGAGACTGCATTACATTAGCTAAAACATGGCAGTGTTTGCAGAGAAATCAAAGTGTAAGTGTTTTTTTTTTCTCAGCAGAAGCAGGTGTGGAGTGCTTTTAAATAAATAAATACATACATACTTAATCTGTCTGAAAAAATAAATAAGATTGGCAGGAGGGATATTCAATGCTAATGCAATTCATTTTCATTCAAAGACACAAGGTTAATGGATCAGACTGGGTCTCTGAAGGAAATCACAGAGGAGGTAATTATTTAGGTAAAAACACAAATAAGAAACAGCTCTCTCTCTGTCTCTCTGGAGTTGGATTATAAGTTGTTTTCAGTGTCTATCTCTACAAGCATGCACTGAAATGATTATTCTGTTTGTTTAGCCATCAAGTGACCATAAAATAAAACAAAAGCTTGTACAAAAACAAGCAGTAAATTACTGTTTTTCTTACTAATAAATAAATTCCTGTTTGGATGAGGTTAGTTTTACCTCAGGAAGTTTGTAAACTTAATAATACACTACAACATCTGAGTTTAAAGCCTTAACGCAGAACTAAGTAACATTTTTATCTTTCCTTCGTGATGATTAAATATGCATTTTTTGAGTAATTGCAGCGTCAGTGTCAGGTTTCTCAGTTAGAAATCCCACACTTGCGATTTCTGAATCTCGACCCGACACCAGCTCTTCTGAGAAACCCTGTTTTTGTTTTGTTTTTTTAAGGTGTAAAATGTGTTTGCATGTGGTTTGGCTGCTTTATTTCAATACTAATACTAACACAAAAATACATTTACTGAAGTTCTGCTTTAAATGTGTTTCACTGTTAAAGTAGAGCAATCAGAGTTCCATAAAACTAAATTCCTCTAAGTTTTATGTGCTGCTCTCAAAAAGTCCTGACATAAACTTCTCAATTCAGAGTCCTACACTTCTGCCAGGGTTTCCAACCTGAAATTTCAGCCTGAGTAGAGTTAAAACATGCTTTTGTGATTGCAGTATTATGTACATGTGTCATTGATTCATAAGTAAAGTGATTTGCCCAATGCAGTGCTTACTTTGTTGCTGAGTCTTCTCTTGAGCGGAGCCACAGGGGACGTTGGTTTATCCTTCAGAGAAATCCCAGAGAAATGATTGGGCAGAGAGTCAGGAAGCTTCTGAGGAGTCTTCACACTGGGTTCAACTGGTGATGGCATTTTTACAGCAGCCTGGACAACACCAACGCATGAGCAAAACATGTGATACTTTATTTAAGAATGAATTATTCACCACCCATTACCATAATCAGATCTTCTAAACCTCAGAAAGAACAACCAAAGACATTCACGACTTCCAAACCCAAAATGTAGGCTATAAAGTTATAGTCTTTAGTCTTATCATTGATTTAATTTTGAAGATGTAAGCCTAGAAAATGTGTCTAAAATGCCAGAATATAGGAATCTACATCTATTACTGCATTTGAAAAAAGTCAAGCCTTGTATAAGATATCAGTTACATTTTTCACCACTTGTCAGAGGCCCAGACTACACTTTTCAGTAGACAGACAGATAGATAGATAAATCCTGAGTGCAAATTATGACATCAAATTAGGAAATCTACATCTGTTACCAAGGGCGGAGTGGCCATAGGGACATATGGGAGATTACCCGGTCGGCCGCTGCCAGCCTGTGGCCGGCCGCTTGAGTTCTTCTGTGCAACTAAAGACTGCAACTGTGTATGTGCGACAAACAGCGGCCGTTCCTCTCCTTGGGGGCGCGGAGAGGAGCAGAGCTGCTCAGACGCGCGCTGCTACTTTACTGTGCGCTCTCTCGCTCGCTCCCTCTCTCTCTTTCTCTCTCTCTCTCTCTCTCTCGCTCTCTCTCTCTCTCTCTCTAGCTCGCTCGCTCCCTCTCTCATACGTCCTCGCATGTCACGTCTTCGCTCTTGTCTTGGCTGTAGCGCAGAAAAAAAGACTGTAGGAACAGTTTGGAATCCATAAAGATGTTCTACACAGCCTACGCTTTTAGCCAGTTTTTATTTTATAAAAATCCGCCTTATATATGCTAAGGTATGAACAAAACAGCTGAAGAAACCATACTTTTTTAAATCCCTTAACGTTAATTACGGCGGCGGAGCACGCACCGCGGATCCAAAAAGATTCTGACTTCTAATAAAACAACACGACACGCATAAGTCCGTCCATGAAGAGTCTGCACAAACGTTTTAGGCAGAAGTTTGAGGGGTCTGTGTGCAGTCCACTGTGAGGCTGCAGCAGCTAAAGGCAGCAGAGGGCAGAGCTGGAGTTTGAAAATCTGTAAACCTAGCACCAGCATCTGAAGCCCCTCACTGACTCTCACTGAGCAGGACTGAGGCTCCACACAGATTTCAGAATCAGAAAAGGTTTTATTGCCATTGTCAGTGAACTAAACAAAGTTCACAAACGAGGAACTTGCTTAGATGGTAATGTGCAACATAACACTGATGATACTAATAAAGAATTTTTTAAAAATCAGCCATGATTAAAGAAAATATTAGAAATATACAGTATACTAAAGGGGCATGCAAAAAAATAAGTTTACAAAGTAAATTAGCTGATTAAAATTAACAAGATATAACCATAAAATAATTAATATTTAATAAAAGAATCTGAATAATAATGCATTTTCTCAGTACAAATAGTTAAGATGATAATAACATGAATAATATAGTTGCAGGTGATTATGACATGGCTGATAAAGTGACAATGTGATGAGTGCAGGAGTCCAACATTTAGAACATAAAGAATCAGTTGGCCTATTTCTTAAGGGCAGCCTGTGTAGACTAGTTGAAATTATATAATTTCTTAGTAATAATTTCTTAGAAATTATTAACCTGATTTTATATTCACGTAAACCTGCAATAAATAAATAGGATCTGATAGCTCAAAACACCCCAGATTGCAAGAAATCACATGTATTATGTCCAAAATCTCCAAAATCAGAGCCCCCTTCATCTCTTAGCACCCCGTAACCAAAATATGCCCCAACCCTATGCATGCATGACTCTTTTCTGCTTTGACCTGTAAGATAGTGTCCCATGCATCATTGAAAAACGCGCTAAAAAGAGGCTGCCAGTCTTGCAATGGGCCACTGCTTTGCAAATTCTCCCTGTAGATTTCAGGTCCCCACTCCGCCCCTGTCTGTTACCAAGCAACCGTGTATGGAAACTGGGTGAAAACTCAACGAGAGATGCATCAATCCAGCTTTTTTGGTCCCAATACTCTCTGCCAATACCTGATAGTGTAGAGACTGAGATGAGTCTTAACGAAAATGTGTGAATAAATTATATGTAAATGTCACTGCAGTTCAATTAAGAGCACAAACACAGTATCGACTGATTTGATATTATGGGACTGATACTCAATACAGCAAGATTTCATGGATCAGCACCGATATTCAATCCCAGTATCGGATCGGAGCATCACTACTTTTAAGGAAAGATTTATGGAAGTAAAATGGTCAGAAAAAGTGCATTGCGTGTAAACTGAATTTTAGTGCGATGTTGTCCGTTTAGAATACTTCTTTACAACTAGTTTTTGATTGATGTAAAATTTCTTATTATAAAGGAAATCCCCGACAATTGTCAAAAATGTGAGAGAAAAAAAATGTGTCAGACACACTTAAAAAGAAACAATTACTAACCTTTTTATCTGCATAAATTAACTTAAATCTGGAAAAATGCTCTGGAGATTTGTAAATAAACCCGAGTTACCTCACTTGTTAATTCTATCTTTTAAAATGCCATTTATAATTACAAAGACTTAGCATACTGAATTAAAAAGTTTCATTCTGGTACCTTGTGGTGTTCTTGCAGCTCCTTCTCTGTCTTCTGCACTGATTCTGTCACTGTCGGTTTTTCTTCAACCACCTGGGACAAAACCATCACAACAATGTCACTCCACTGGAAGGAGAAGTAATACATGTGTGCAATATGGCATTCTACTGTACTACTGTTGCTTACGTTATGAGTTTATTACTGATATTATTAAGTTAGAAGGTCATTTAATTCGGTTGTGACTGAAGTGTAGTTGCCCCGTTTACAAAGTTTAAAAATAATATATAGTCATTGCTTTATTGATTGACCAATACAATACATTCAATGTAAGCCGAAAGTTTTTTGAAGTGGAATGTGACCTCATTTCTTTTGGTGCAGTTAAAAAAAATCCATAGCAATAACATTATCAGGACTGGAGGAGGGAGGAGTCTCTACCAAAATAGTTACATAATGCACCTTTAAATAAGACTAAGTTCATTTTTTATATTTCACTCTAGAAAGTTATAAAGCCAATAAGTTGAATTAACTTTGTTGAAAAATTTTTGTGTTGATGTAACTTTACAAAAAAGCAAAAGATTTTTTACTTAAACTTTTAAGTTATAAAGCATACAAATGAATGATCATAACTTAGACAAGACAGACAATGGACATATGAATTTAAGCAACTTGAAACTTATAGGCAGACATTATCCTTATATTTAAAGATTTTCAGTTTACACTTTCAAGTTTTAAGGCCCATATGTAATCATAACAGCTGTAAGTAACACATGACATACAACTCACATACCATATTTTTACAGTGTTACCAAGGCCAGGATTAGAATGTTTTTTAAAGTGTGTATGAATGAAACTTACCTGTGTGTGCACTTGGAGCTGTTCTGTGTGTTTCTGTGCTTCTGTCACTGTGGACATGTCACTCTCCACCTGCAGCACAAAACACACATGAGAACACATTCAATACTGTTTTAGAAGAACACATCTGTATGTAACAGTAGAAAGCAGATCTGAAATCACTTTCTCCTGAGGAGTGTGAGTAATAATAGTAGTGAGATGGCATCACTGTGGAGAGTTAGCCACACTTCACACAATGTTTGTCAAGTGTGAATCTCACACAGTCTCCATGAGATGAGATTTACAAAAGAGGAAACTCTACAAGCACGAGGCTTTCGTCATTAATAATTTATTTATAGACAGTTATGATGACTGTTTTTTCTTTGGACACCATAACTACATTTTAAGAAGTAGAAAAAGGGTATATTAAAAAGCATAATAAACAAGTCTTTTCTCACATCACCCTAGAGTTCCATCTAGCAGCTGCAAGGGAAATTATATAGGGGGCAATAATCAAAGTGATCTTTTCTGATATGCTAATGCTGCAGAAAACAGTGCAGAAGATCTCAGAGATCTACTTTTGAAATCACAAATATGAGACGATCAGAACAGTGTTTTCTGAGGCTTAGGGAGAAAAGAATAATATCTTGCAGGCAGATCTGCAGTTGTTTGTAAGTATTAAAGCCTCCAAAAGTACATTTTATAATAAAGTATGAGTTATTTAAATCAACAACTGGCAAGTTTATGCTGAAATAATTATAATGATAGTTAGGAATGCACCGTTCCATTTCTTTGAGTTCAGATCCTGATTCTGGTATTTTGGGCGATATCCCCTATCAACCAATATAGGAACTGGAATAGTTTTGGATGATAGTACAGCATCAATATTTTTGAATAATATTTATAGCCAACTCTGGTTGTGCAGCTTCCATTCTCATTTAAAGATGGTTACAATATATAACCATACTGTTCTTTGTAAAGAGACTCAGAGAACTTGTGCATTAGATTGCTTTATTAACACAGGAATTGTTTGTCTTGATTTATTCCAAATCTTCATTACAAAACTGGAGGGAAATAAAAAAAGTAAATCTGTGTTTTTGAGATTCAAAGGGAGAGACTTGAATGAAGCTAAATGCAACAGTGCTTTTGATGAAGAATGATGTTAGAGAAGGGTTAAAATGTTCATATCGTGTTTATTCATCAAGATCACTTTCTTGCTTTCACTCCGTGTGTGTTTGTTGCGTCCAGGCTTTTCCACTTCATTCAATGCCTTAGACATGTCCTTTTAGCCACATTTAACAGCAACAGTAAAAGGCTTGGCTTGGCTGGGCTGACTCATTGAGTCCATTTAGACTTAGGCAGTAAAAAGGGTTGCCAGATTTTCAGAAAGCAACAAGCGACCAAGCCTCAGAAAAACAATCCAAAACAAGAGACTCCAGCTCCACAATAATAAGCCATGAAAACCCTGAGCTCAGTGCTGCTATTTTTAATAACATGTTTTGAAAGGTTGTATTTGAGTAATGACTGTATCTGTAAGTCTTAAAAATAGAGCTAAAAATGACATCTTTATGAGGTGAAAGCAGTGTTGGGGAATATCTAAGTACATGTTCTAAAAATACATATTCTGTTTTTGAGAACTGGATTCATGGGACAATACTTTTGTCACGATACACGATAAAGTCCACTACAATATGTCATGTCATTTCAGTATGTTGTGATAAAAATACATTAGATCAAGTACTGCCACAAATAAATGAAAAATGTATTGAACTAAGTGGATTTGCATTGTAAAACAACACACTTTGTAAAACAAAGTGTAAAGCAATAAAATTGCTGAACATTTTTTAGGAAAGGCAGTACTTTACCCTGAAAGACTTCAAATGGACTCACAAAAAAAAGTCCTCTTAAATTTTACCCTGTTCTATAAGAATCCATTTGGAAAAAGAGAATCCCATTTTTGATTCAATCCTAAAAATCCTACTGAACAACGTCAGAATCCTATTTAATGTTTTCTGCCCTGTCCACTCTTTCTGTCAGCAAACAAACAAGTGTACATTCTTGGACAAAACTGAGTTTCTATTATAATCAGCAGTGAACGCTGTGTCTACTAATTATGTCTCTGGACAGTACAAGTCAAAATGTCAGCTTCTTAAACACAGAACACACAGCTCAGCTCCTTCTGTCGTGGTTTGTTTTACCAACTGTGCATTATGCAGTGATGTCAGTTCTAAAGTTTTATTGGACAAAACAGAATTCTATAGGAAAGAGTCACACAAAGGTTTTCATTTGTCATTCTTTGAAAAACTAAAATATAAAATGAAATAAAGAAAAGAAAAGTAAAGTTAAAATTGTATCTGTTATATGAAGTAGATTTATGTGTGAACTGAAAGCTGACTATGTCACCTATTATTTTCATTCATTATATTTTCGCTTTGAGTGCCTTGTAAGTTGGAAAAGACCATTTACCATTTACCATTTGAAAACTTTAGCTTCATGGTATAAATGCCATTAAAAATAAGATATTTCATACGAGTTTAACTGCTAAATATGTTACTAAAAGTATAATATTTTTTTTAACAATAAGAATATACCTGCATTGTATTGTACGGCTGTTTTTCCAATAGGGCACATGCAGCCGAACCAGTGTTGCTAAGCTAATAAACCTAGGGGAAACAACGAACACTGTCAAATAAATGAGCTCTGTCAATATTGCCTGAAGCCCATCCTCACAGTATTGATATTGTATCATTTCAATACCATTTGTAGACTTAAATACCAGTTATCCTCCCTAATCCCAGTCCGACCTCCATCCTTAGTATTTACTTACAGTTAGCTTTTCATTTGGTAGAGTCAGATTACAGTGACAGGGCTAAAATCAGAGAAATAAAATGTTACATTGGATCACATCGAACACAATCAGCTTCCAACTGTGTGACATTAGTGAGAAAAACAAACAGATTGTGCTGTGTGCATTACAAATATCCTCTCTCTGTCACAGAGACACAAACAGTAGTGTGACATTTAAACCACCAGAAGGGCGTCAGTAAGCTCTAACTTCACACACTTTCCATTTAAAGATATGTATTTTACTAACAACAGCAAGCACAGCAACATATGTAAAGGCTTAATTATAATAAAGACATAAGCGAATATTTCCTCAACATAAGCTGACATTTCCTCACTCAATAGCATATCAGACAAGATCGCTTGGAATATTTCCTGTGTGTTATTTCCTCAATGCCTCAGCTCAACTGCTGACGTGGGAAACACATGTCATTCAAATACCATATAACCCAGCACCAACCCTCAAAAAAACAAAAAACAAAAAAAAAAAACAGAAACAAAAAAAAACTTGAGGGGCCATTTCAAAAAAAGAAATAACAATTGCTTCTAAAAAAAAGCTGCTCTGGCAACTCTGGCATAAAACTCTTCTTGAAAACAACCAATCACAAGCCATGGGCAGAGCCAAAGCATGCATGACAGTTTCCAGCAAGACAAACCTAACTCAGCTTTTAACCAATCAGAGGAGCACAGCGCTGCCTCAGCCCCGCCTCTTCCAGATTCGCGCTCATTATTAGTCGTGTTCAAGATGGTCAAGGCGGTGCAGTCGGCTCGAGGCGTTAAGGGGGGTTGGGTCTGACGACAGCACTGTCCGTAGCGCTGATTGATCTCTTGCGCTGTCATCTGACCCGACCCCCGTTAACGCCTCGAGCCGACTGCACCGCCTTGACCATCTTGAACACGACTAATGGTCCCAGGACATTTCCCACACAGGAAATGTTTGCCCTTCAAACTGTTACCAAGCCCAATGTTGTGTGTGTGTGTTCTGTGGCATTCTCTACATTCCTGAACATGTCCCGGGCCAGTTTCACTTCTGCCATGGGACCGTGTGCAAAAGCAGAGTCAGAGTGTCACATGTGCTCAGAATATTATTTAAACACAAAGTACACTAGTTAGTAGTAGCTACAAAAAGTCACTTATTACAAGATAAGTGTTGGGGGGACTTCAACACAGAACTTAAAGACAGATTTAACCATCTTAAGACCTGCTGCGTCTGTAATACGAATAATCGTGGCACCTTTGGCACAATGAAAAACTGCAGAACATTTAAAATCCTCCAGTGTTCAGTGGACTTAAGCAAAAAGATAAAAAATAAAATCCGAATAACAGGAAGTACCTAAGTAGTTGCCTGGAAAATCCAGACGAACTATTTAAAAAACATAGCATCTGGTTACTGTGTCCCTCTTTTGAATTTCAGTAGGTGTGATTGACAGATTAATCAGCCAATCAGAGACACGCATCGTCTCCCGTATGAAACCAACATGGCTGCTTAGGATGAAAAAAAAAAAAAAACATTGAAAAATATAGTAAAATGGAGCTGAAAAACAACGCGGATTTCCGCAAAATCAATGAGCGAAGCAAACAACTATTTTAATGTGAGGTGAGTGAAGTTAGATTTTGGTCTAAATGTTTCATGCGGGTCATAGAAATAAACTAATCTGATAAACTAATCTGAAACGCAGACGGGGGGAGAGGTGGCTACTAGACCCACTCTTCATAATATGCTTAAGCGTGGGCTCTGGATCCCAGGCAACACAAGCAGTGAGCTAACACTGAGCTAACAAAGCACTGTTCTACACAGAAACATGTGTCTTACTAAGGCACTTTTAAAGTTGCACTGTCTGAGAATTTTGGTGTTTGGTCTGAATCACACATGATATATTATTTTACAGACAGAATGTTTGGAAAAGTCATAAGATCATAAGACTGTGCACATCGATGATGAGACAGGTACCGAGAATAAATGGGATCAACTCTGAAACTACAGGGGTCGCGCACACTGTCAATCCTGGCAAAAATCAATTTATTAACAGTGCAACGTTTCGCCGTTAGACCTTCTTCAGGCTTTAAACTAATATAGTATCTTCATGGAGACGATTATGTGACACTATTCGGCCAAGTTAAAAGTCAGATGTCTGATCACTGTAATAAATCATATTAGGGAAAATTCTCACCAGAGCAACATCACCATGGAGACAGGAAGGAGTAGTATCTCTGCCAGGAAAGCTACATAGAGTATTTTTAATATTGCAGAGATAAATTATCAAAAACAAAGAGACATTTTAAAGAGTTAGAGTTAAACTGGCATTTAAACTCACGTACACAGTTGTGTTTTGCAAAACTCTTGCTTAGATTTATTAAACTGTGTTTTTCTATGTCTTTTATTTCTGCAGTAGTATTAAGTTTCATGAATTGATTGGTCTTGACGAGTTCAGATCTGCTTCTTTTGTAAGATTAGCCATTGGTTGTGGAATGTGATGATGTCATAAAATGTGATGCTGGGTACAAGCCAATTTTTCCTATTAAGAATAACACTATTTTCCCATGAAAAGGGCAATCTAAAGAATCATTTCACACATTTTCAATCTGCTGATTCTATTATTTACTAGACCGGTTTACTTTTGTATTACACTCAAAACACTGACTGTAAACAAGACTCATTTTAGCTGCCAAACATCTGCATTAAATATTAGTGTCATGTGGAATGCTGTGACACCACGTCAACACAACCTCTTCCACTTCTTTTCAAACTCTGAAAGGACTCCTTCTGTTTTTGCAGTGCAGTGTTACTTTTACAACAGCAGTACAATCCTGCAGTAACATGTGCGTGAAGCGTCAACACTAACCTTTGTGCTAGCTGGCTGCAGTGTCGGCGTTCCCCTCTGCCCCTGCTCTTTCGCTTCTCTCTGGGTCCGTTTCTCCAAAAAGTCCGGCAGCTTGATTTGACTAAACGTCGGTAGCGGAGGGCCTGAATCACTCTCTACCGCTTCCTCTGCTTGCTGGATTTCCTCTTTCTCACCGCCTGCCTCTGGGGGGGGCGGTCCCAGTTGCTGGGGACTGGTTTGTTGGGGAGAAACATTCCCAGAATTAGTGCTTTCTGCCTGGGGTTGACTTTGACTAAGTTTGCTCCTAAAACTGGACGTGGTCAGACTGTTAAGCACGCAGCTTCCCTCCAAACGCGATTTCACTTTGATTTCATCCTTAATTTCGTCTTTGTCTTCTTCTTTTTCGTCTTTCAAGCTCTTCTTGTCGCGAAAACGTTCAAAGCCGCCTAGCAACATGCTTCGTTCTGCTAAGCTAGCTCTGGCCGGTTTTATGCTCGGTTTTTCGTCAGAGTTTTGAAGTTTTGCTAGCAAGCTCGGCATCTCAAAACTGATTTGTTTTTTCTTTCTCAATCCAAAAGTGAATTCTTCTGGGTCAAATGTCTTTTCGAATCGATCTTCTTTGATGGCCGGCATGGCAAAGGGAGGCTGCGGCGCTCTGAGAGAATTGTGTTTTCTCGGGGGTAGCATGAAAGGCGCACATAACTTTTTGATTTTCTCCACAAAATCGTCATCGTCAAGCTCCGCAGATGTGTCCAAGAGGTTGTTCTCGCTTCCTGACGACGTTAGCTTAGCTTCGGTCAACGGTTTTAGCTTTGGCTTAGGGTAATCCAAATCTAGCCAGCTCGATGGGACGTTTTGCGACGCGCTCCAGTCGTCTTTACTTCTGTCGTTTGTAAAATTGTGCCTTTTCAAAGACGATTTTAAGAACGTATTAGCTTCCGAAGATGTTTTGATGTTGATGTGCTAGTGCTAGTTGCTTCCTCTTTGAGTTTTGAGGTTTTTGTTAGCTCAGACACAGCCGCTAGTTCATTTAGCTTCATCTTCCCAGTGTCCGCAGTTGACTTTTCAGTACGTCTTACTTGTTCTGTGTGAACTTGCAAACTTGTTTCGTCTTTTGCTCCACTACTTTTACCCATTTCTACATTATTCATGACTTCAGACAAGTCCTTTTTAGCCACATTTAGCTGCAGCCCTCCATTTTCAACAGTAATAGCTTGCTGCGCTGACTCATCTAGCCCATTTTGACTTTTATTTTCCGTGGCTACACTTATAGCCTGTGGTTCAGTCTCGTTTGCTGATCTTGGCAGAGCTTCTTTTCCACAGATTTTTGTAGAGTTTGTCAGCGCAATTGTATGTGTGCCTACTTCTCTGCTTTCTGCCTCATTATCCTGGACAGAAACGGCATTGTTTTCCACCCCCAGTGACCTCTCTTCTGATGAAATGTGACTTGAAGGTGCATTTTGTTGTGTTTTTACATCCACTTGGTTGCCTGTTATGATACTTTTCTCACTTTCTGTAATATTTTTGCATATTCCACTTTTTTCCAATCCTCCCTGCTTTACTAAATCTGCTAGCTCTTTTTCTGGCTGTAATTTAGACGACAATTCTGTATCTCGTCCAGGCTTTGCAGGTAAATCTACTGAGCCTAACCTCGCTTTTGCATCTGTGAGGAAATCTTCTGTTCCTGTTGTGAATGGGGCAGTGTTTTGGCCGGCTGTTTCCTGCTCCTTTTGAGGTAAAACTGGATCTCCGTCAATGGGTTTCTTTGTTTGGCTACAACTAGTGTCGATTTCGTTGACTGACAAGTGAGCAGTTTTATCCTCTCTGCTCACATCCTTTTCAGAATGTAAACTAGAGTGTGTGTTAAGATTCTGCTCACCTGACTTTGCTTGTATTTCAGTTGTAGACATAGTTTTTTGTGGAGCATCGGATGATTGTTCTTTATTGATTTTAATGTCAGGCTTTTTATCGGGTATTATTGGTTTCTTTGTAACTTGTGTTTGATTGTTTAGCTTTTCCTGTGTACTTGTAGAAGTAATCAGTTGTTTATCAGTGGTTATTTTTTCTTTATTTTCAACAATAGCTTCACTTTCTTGAGCTAAATCTGATGGTCCTACTTCTGTTGTCTTTATAATGTCCTCTGATTTGTTATTAAGCTTTTCTAGACCACTTTTTGCAGCAATTTTTGGTTTAACGCTGGTAGAATCGTTTTTATTTTCAACATTAGTTTCTTTCTTTTGAGCCAAATTTGAAGAAGCAATGTCTATTATCTTTGTACTGTCCTCAGTTTTGACCCTTTTAGCAGCAATCTTTGGTTTAGCAATGGCCAAATTGTCTTTATTTTCAACATCAGCAACACTTACTTGCGCTAATACATCTGTTGTCTTTGTACTTTCTTCAGTTTTGTCTTTTTGCTTTTTTTGTCGACTTCGAGGAGAAATTTTGGGTTTAACAATGTTCAAAATGTCTTTATTTTCAACAGCAGCACTTTTTTGCATTAGATCTGATGGTCCTACTTCTGTCGTCTTGGTTATGCCCTTCATCTTGCCACTTTGCGTTTCTTGTCCACTTTTAACAGCAATTTTAGGCTTTACACTGGTCAAATCATCTTTATGTTCAACAATAGTTTCACTTTTTTGCGCTAAATCAGAAGATACTACGTCTGCAATCTTTGTAGCGCCTTCCTTTATGTCACTTTTTGTCACATCTGTTTTATTTTGGGAAGAAACTACAGAAATCTTTGGCGTAACTTCAGTGTTGTCGCTAAGCTTTTCCTGTCCACTTGTAACACTAGCTTCTGGTTCAACTTTAGCTAAATCTGCATTACTTTCAATATTAGTGACAATTTTAAGCTCTTTATTTAAGGATTTTGGAGTGTTCTCTTTTTGTCAGCTAGCTTTTCTTGTTCTTTTTTTGTTTGCTTAGCACTTGTAGCTGTAATCTCTTCTTTAGCATTAGCCAAATCTTCCTTACTTTCAGTATTAGGGAGACATTTTTGCTCTCCAGCAGTATTTTCTGCTTTAGCGCTAGATGAATCGAGCTTACTTTCTGACAACCTGCCTTTGATTTGATCAGCCGTCGAAGCTGCTTTTGTTAGCTTTTCATCAATACTGCTTGAAGTGGCTTGTGTAATAGCAGGCTCATTCTTTTCAGCGGTTTTGTTGGATAGCGCTATTGTGTCTGCTAGCTGCGTAGCTACCACATCATTGGCCACTTTGTCAATACTTTTTTCCCGGTCTACTGAATTTTCAGTTTTAGCTGTTGACACCACAGGTTTATCATCAGCTTTGGGGGTAATTTTTCTCCCCTTTTCCACCATTTTCCTGTTTCTTCTCAAGTTAGCTTTTTCAGGTGGTTCACTTTTCTCTTTTGATAAATCTTGTTTATTTTCTAACACTGGGCTAGCTAAAGTTTTGCCTTCTTCACCTTGACTTTTCACATCTACATGAGCTATTACTTTTTCTTTGTTTTGGCTAGCTTGTTGTTTTGATGCTAACGTGCTCAATTTGGAACTTTCTAGAGACATATTTTCAGTTATTTTGTTAGGAGATTTTATGAGCAGACCATCTTGTTTTGCCGTTTTATCTTCTTGTACATTTGTACCTAGTTTATCTTGTGATTTTGACAAAACACTATCAGAAACTTGTTTAGCAACATTCTCACTGCCATCTTGTTCTTTTTGTCCTACATCTAAATTATTTATCTCAAGCTTGTTTTCACTTTTTGGGCTTAATAAGTCTTTGCTTTTCCGCCGTCTAGTCCTTGTCTCAGTTTTGGGCAACATTTTGCCAGAATCGACCGTGTCCGTAGCTTCATTAGCTTGTTCTTTCTCTGTCATTTCTTTAGGAGATTGGTTTTTCAAGTTGCCTGCACTTGCGTTAGCATCTCCCCCATTCAATTGCAACACTATTTTTGCCACGGCCTTTTCTTTGGTGAGCGGTTCATCCGGAAAGTCCAGTAGCTCCAGGGATTTGGACGCGGACACTTTGCGATGGATTCTTGTGATGTTTTGTTTAGGACTGCCTGGCGCCGTTGAATTACAGGCCTCGGTGAAGTTCCGGACCCGGTCTTTGATGGTCATAACTCTGTCGCGAGGAGGTGATGAGGAGCTGGATCTTCTTTTAGTTCTCTCATCAGAAAAAGTGATATCCGTTTTCAGTCTGCCCGCCGGTTTTCTCATAGGGGAGACGTCAGCGCTTCTTGGGATGTTGAACTGTCCAGGAGTTCCCAGTGTTTGGTTCTCAAAAATGCTAATTTTGTCGGCGATTCGGCCGGTGGACGGTTTAGGCTTGTCGTCGGGTTTCTTGTCATCTTCTAATCTGAAAAATACAATGGAAATGACATGGTGTGAATACAACCATAATCAAATATAAATATATATTAGCTTTTATATATAAATAAAAGCTTATATTTTATTTTTAGTCTTTGTGTCAAATAAACCAACTGCAACAAATAATTATCAAAATTATAAAGTGAAATTAAATATGGCCTATTTTAAAAACTTGTATCATAAGAAATATATAATAATATAATAAAGGGTAAATTAACAAATAAACTAAGATAAACTCATGATCTTAGTTTAGGAAAAAATAAATAAAAAATTCGGAACAATTTACGACTTGTAATGCAATTCCGTTACATTTTTAAAAAGCAAGTGCAGGAAAACGTCATTCCCGTCTTCAGATTTAATTTTGAAAACTTTTATTTGAGCATATACAGTATTTCTCCTGCAACACCTAAAATTATCTTTCTGTTTATGAGCCTTGGCTTCTGATTTCAACTTACTCTGAATATATGTAACAGGATTAAGCGCTGCTCAGAGGAAAATCAGATTTTAAGTCTGTCTTAATGTTTCATTCATTCATTTTTTATCATTTGTTCCTCTTAGGGGTTGCGGGTGACTGGAGCGTATCCCAGTGACTTTGAGCCTTGGGCATCTAGCTCTTAATGTTCTTTGGGAAAACTGCAGAGCAGTAAAGCTGGTGTCTGGACCCTTGGCCTGAAGCAAAATAAATTTGACTTTTTAAATGCCGACGATAATTTAACAGAAAATGAGGAAGGATCCTCAAACACATTCAAAGACATATTTTTCAGTTGCATTTTTAACATGTTGAAGTTTTTGTAATAAAATGTGTTGTGATTGAGTAAATTGGAGATTTTTTTCTTCCCTCCAAGCATATCATGAAATATAAGAGCTCAAACTCTCCTAAAAAAGGTATGAACGAGGACCTTTCACCTTATTCCGTCAGGCTCACTTTTCTTGACAACACACTTCCTGTTTAACTTTGTTAAGGTAGCTAACATGTTCACTTGTCCGTCGTGTGTGGGGCAATCTCAAATTGATATAATAACAGTTAAAATAAACCTAGCAACTTTACAGGAAGTGCACTGCCAGGGAAAGTGGGCAGGGCAGAATAAGGTGAGTAGCCCGAGAAAATGAACATTAATCTTCACAGAGCATATAAGATGAATTTAATCAGTTGTATATTATATTTTCTTCTAGCCTATAGAGGCTTCAGATTTAATTGACATTGGCTGTATGAAAGTTAGGTTCCACTCTACACAGAACAGAACAAAATAGACAACATAGATACAGTAATTGCTGCAAATAAATAATGTCCATATCAGAGACACACACTGCCTCATTAGCTCCATGTTTCCTTTCTTTGTCTGCTCTGAGCTTTGAGACACTGCTTAAAATGGCACATTTGATTGACAGCTGAAGAACAGAGGAATTAAGAAAACAAGAAGAGGAAAGAAAAGACACGAGGACAGATCACTGAAACAAGGTCAATGGTAACTGAATGACTAGCTCATATACATGTTTACGGTCTCATCAACAAACTTTACTGCCAAACTATAAAAACATTGTAATAAGTAATTTTTAATAATATAGAATTGCTAAAATAAGTGGATTCAAGCTAGATTTTGATCAAATAGAGCAAAATTACAATTACAGTTACAATCTGTCCAGTCTCATCGGCTGTGTGAGCTTTCAAATTGTGTTTAGAAAAGCCAAGAGGTGTACTTTGTAATATGACTCAACTTTTATACATGAGCAGAGTGGCTACACCTGTTCGATTCCACCCAACAATCACTGAATCACAATACTTAGAGCCTAACAAGCACAACAGAATAAACATAAGCAGGCGTGTGACAAGAATAGGATACAAGTGAAAGTACATATTCAAATGTAGTGTATGTGTGTCGATAAAAAGCAGGCTACATTTCTTTTAGATTTGAACAATGAAATGTTAAATTGTGTTTGTTTTTAATACTGCATTTTAAATACTAGGGTTTCCTATGAACGTTCTGTCACTGAAAATATAGCTTATTCTTGTTCTTTAGTGAGTTATGTACTTGCATTTGAGGTAAAGTGCAAATGTTTATCTATACTGTGGGAAAAACACCCAAATTTGCCTTTTTTACCCAGTTTGACAATTTTAGTGATGTTTAATTGTAATTATTATTGAAACGCAACCAGCAAATATGACATGAGGTATTTACACAACTGTTACCTAGCAGCCATTTTGAAAACAAAGGCCAAAAAACAAATACAAATTGCACAATAGTCGTGAGTCATTTGTCTGCACATTTTTTAAGAAATGTCATGTTTTTGAAGACACACAGTGATTCTGTTTTAGAAACCAACTCTACATCCTTTTATTAGTTCATTTGGATTCACAAGCTGGAACTTGACTCATAAACCATGACAAACATTTACAACAGGGACTGTCACAGCATCAAGCTAAATCAAAATTGCTTTTTAAAAATGTGGAATAGGTAAAAATCATCTTGTTTCAGTCTGAGATGTGGCATGTTCATTGCGACCACACTGACTAGATAGTGCATGTAATATTCAGAAACATGTCCAAGTAAACTTTTTTTTTAGATTAAATGTGTAATTTACAAGTATAGTTAAAGGGACTATACCTGATTTTTGCATCCTTAGAAATGTAAACAAACAGAAAGAATTAATTTTAAACTCCTTACTTCAGTCTACATGATTTGCTCACTTAGCTAATGAATTTTGAGCTTCAGAATTGTTCATGATAATGTGTTTTAATGTTTTTTCACAGCTGTCAGTGACGAGGTGAGTCAGTATGCTAACAACAGTTAGCCACAATGCTAAAAACAACAACAGAAAAAGTTGGCCACAAACGGGATTTTATTAGACATAGACAGGACTTTGTGCACTAATTTCCACCTGAATAGATACATTAACAAGATATCAGTTCTAGGGGGAAATTGTTTCTAAGTTATTTTAGAAACTATATATATATATATATATATATATATATATATATATATATATATATATATATATGGGTGCACGGTAGCAGAGTGGTTAGAGCTCTGGCTTCCCAATAAGGAGGTCGTGGGTTCGACTCCCGGGTCGGACCTTATCAACATCTCACGATCTCTCTGGGTGGAGTTTGCATGTTCTCCCCGTATCACCGTGGGTTTTCTCCGGGTACTCCGGTTTCCTCCCACCTCCAAAAACATGTATGTTTAGGTTAATTGGACATCACTGTAAATTTCCCTTAGTGAGTGAATGAGAGAGGGAATGGTTGTCTGTCTAACCCTGCGGCAAGTTGGCCACTGTCCAGGGTGTTCCCCGCCTAAGGCCCAAAGTCACTGGGATAGGCTCCAGTCACCCGCAACCCCTAACGGGATTAAGCGGTAGAAAATGAATGAATGAATATATATATATATATATATATATATATATAAATAATTTTTTTTTTGGCTTGTTTTGTTATTTTATTTTTATGGCTCAAGTATCGGCTCCATCCATGATATCGGTTCAGCCGATATCCTGGTTGTCCCTTTAATTGGGCATAATGAGACTGATTTAGTGGCTGATATTGATTGTCTCAAAATGTTTGGTTAATTTTATTCACATTAAGCTGTTTAATTGTAAAAAGCACGATAAAAAAGCAGTTACATAACACTATGTGGTCAAAGTTTTTTTTGTCTTTACACTAGTATCGGTTGATTTTTTTTTTTTACTTAAAACTTTAGTTTTGTTATTATGGTGTAAATCCAAGTGCAATATTCTGGCTGATGATTATTGTGTTTAAAATGACACTGACATTTTCAGACCACATTCTAAAACATGCTGCTGATGACAGCAGTGTAATAATAAACACAGACACAGATGGAGTCAATTTGACTTATTATTATTAATATGTAGATTATGTTGTGATGCAGCTTGTCACTCATAATTACTGTATTTGCTTAAGCATTTGACAAATGCAGTGTTTTCAATAGTGCCTATGACATCATCACATTCCAGACTCAGAAAACAATAGGTTGTGTTCACATTGTATGTGATGATGTCATGAGTCCAGCGCCAGTTTTTCTGAACCTTGTCTTTTGACATGATATATCTGAAACATTTGAAACATTATTTGACACATTTTCAATCTGGTGATTTTTTTTTGATTTTTTTTGATTTTTTTTTTTGACTAAACCCTGTCACTGTTTACAGAAAAAACTGACTGAGATTTATTGAAACTGCCAAAGTAAATATTCTTGGGCTGGATAATGTTGTGGTGAATGTGATGAATGTATTGAAAATCCCCATTGTAAAGTTTATTGTATCTAATCAAGACAAAAAATAAAAATCCATGTAAGTTTGGCTCTGTAAATTTTTTCACATTTGCCTGAACCAAATCATGTATGTGAAGTTAATTATAACAATTTCTTCTTATAAGAATCTATAGATTTATCTGCATAAACTCTCTGTTTCTGAAAAGTTTCTTGAAAAATTCCTGTACCAGCGACAAACCCATGCAGAGAGATAGCAGATTGGAATCTCCAGACAGAGAAAGCTTTAAGTCTCCAGATTTGATTGAATTAGATTTCAAATGAACTCAACAAAAGGAATAATCTATTCACCTGTAATGTCTCTCCTTAAGATATAGACAAGTGTAGTTTAACTTTTGAATGAAACCTTCCCCAAGTCCAACCCAAACTTACTTGTCCTCCACCGGCTGCTCTTCAGGGATCCCCTCTCTCCTCCTGAGGTCACTTTTCCCCCCGATGGTCACCTTGTGTTCGGCTCTCAGTGGCACATTCTTGGTGAAGAGCTTGACCTCGCTCCGGGACACTTTCATGCTCCTGCGTTTGGACTCCGGCGTCTCTGTTTTCCTCTCCACCCTGTACAAACTGTCAGTCTCCTCCATGTTTACCTCCTCTACTGCCACTCCACCACATGCCAACGCGCTGTTCAAACCCTGCTCGCAACCGGAAGAACCGCTTTGGAACTCAGCCGGAGGAGGGGCAGTTTTGGAGGCGTCGCTTGCCTCTTTGGACTTGGGACTTTTGGTCAAATCCTTATCAGTAGCTTCTTTGTTTGAGCTGCTTTTTTCATCACCTTGCGAGTTCTTTCTAGATCTCCTCCTTCCATGTTTACGCCCCATTTCTTCGTCTAAGCTTTCACAACTTCTTTGCGTTTGTAAACTCACTCCTACGAGAGCGCTGGAGAAGCTGGAATGCCGGTTTTCCGCGTCCAAGCTGACTGAGGACCTAGATTTGGGACGCACTTGTAAGCTTTTGGCATATTTGGTGACTGTTTCTGTTTCTTGGCCGGCGTTTCCAGAAATGCTAGTCTCCTCCAGGTACACGTGGATCTTTTTGCCTGTCCCAGCTTGTGATTCCCGCGAGAAATGGTGTTCCTGATTGGGTTTTGGAGGGTGGAATGAGCTGCTGGCTTCTTCCCACTCGTCTTCAGGAGTTTCGTCACCGCTGGGATGGTTGTGGGATTGGGAGACGGGGTAGAAGACGTCTTCGGACAGGGATTCGGGCGCTCCGGGCTGGTCGGGGCAGGTGGGGGAAGGGGTTTCGCCAGAGCTTGTGGAACTACGAGACCACAGCCAGCTCCCGATGCGACCCAAGACACCGCTGGAGTTGGGCTGCTCTTCCGGGTTTTCCGACTGAAAAGAGACAAGAAAAAAGATGTTACAATTTTGTTTTGGAGAAAAAATAATATATATTTTTGAAAAAAAAAAAAAAAGAAGATAGATTGGATTGGATTAGGTCTAAGTTTTTACTAAAACTCAAAACTATGTATTTCCTTGAAAACATTAAATAACAAATATGATGTAGTATTTGCATTGCTCTTAAATTATGCTCTCTTGAGAATGTTTACTTTGGCAGTTTGTGCTTCCCACAGGAATTAAGTTAGTGCTTCATCTACTGGCTGCAAAGGAAATGACACAATGGAAATAATCAATGCAATTTTGACTGAAATGATAATGCTGAAAAATAATACAGATGAAACTAAATGTTTTGTCATTTAAGATATTTTTGCAGCAATAAAAAGAACTGTCTGTTTTCAGGTCTTCTCTAATATTTAAAGGTAAAAAAGTGAACTTCATAACTAAATAAAAATAGGAAGATAAAATCATTCTTTAAAACATCCTTTTTTGGGAGTAATAAATTTTATGTCATACTGTGAGAAATATAGCTAAAGGAGCTGCTTTTCCATGGAAACAAACTCCTCTTTGTCTTATATTCATTACTTTTGTGGCCATGCATGCTCGCTCATAGCAAAATCACACATTTGAATTATTTTTTTAGTGTCACCGGGACTTCTAAACTAGGAAAACATGCTTTTATTCAAGTTTATTTTATGGCCAAAAAGTTACATGGTGTACCTTTAAGTTTAAGACTTGGACAACTTGTACAGCTAAAAAAACATGACAGATTTATTTCATATATGAAAGTGAAAAGCATACTGTTATTGTTTTGTAAAGTGGTTATCTACACATAGCAGCTTATTCTGAAAATGGAACATGCATTTACCAATAATGAGGGTAATAAGGTCATGTGGGTGAGATGAACACAAAATACCTTCAGCTATGCTCTAACAGAACCGTCATGCAGTCTTTGGTCTTTCCTTAATTGTGACAATCTATGGTCTGCATAATCATACAGTATATAGTTCTGTCCATCTCCCAGCTATCAAGTTGTATTTGCTTCGCCGTTTCTTAAAATAGTCATGATGTCTTTGGATTTAAAGATTTCAAGCTGAATTTTCTTTCGTTGTTGTTGCATTGACAACCATTAGGGGACCCATGCAGTGTAAGATGTAAAATGGACCAGGATGCAGAGAGTGACTCAGAGAGCAGAGAGTGATTATTTGCTAATGCATTTCCAATGACCCCTGGTCTAAAAGTACTCTTTTAATCTTTCAGTTTGTCTCCCAATATGTAACATTCAGATAACTGAGCCTTTTAAAGCTGTGGTGCAAGATTTTCATTTAACAAAGCATGAAGTGGGTTAGTGTCCTTCTTCTCAAAGCAAAGTGAAACTGGAATGGACTACCCAAGCACAACCAATCAGAGCGCTGCTTTTGACAAGAGCTAAAATAATTTATTATACAAATCAGTCGATCCACTGCAGTCTGGTTTAGGTACAAAGTGATGAAATGTGCTATTTGGTAAAAAAAAAAAGTTTCCTTTTATTTCCATGTTTAACACTTAATCCTTTACATTTTAGACTGTTTTTCTGTCAAACTGAAAACACTCTCATCACTAAAAGGCTAACACAGGAACAACTCTGTGTTTATATAATCCACACACCTTTAATAGCTATTATTAATAGTTCCAGCCTTTGAACTGTAAGACACTGAAACTACAGCTATTGTTTTAGCCACATTTAAAAGTATTCTCAGTGTAAGAGAAAATATGAGACTTTTTAAATTAAATGTCATTGTAACAAAAGGTCAAACAAAATTATTTCTAAAAAAAAAAAAAAAAAAATCTGTTAAAGGATCAAAAAGTAGAAGTTAACCTTAAAACTCCACTTGATGAAATCACAATGTAGAACAGAGCATTTTCAACTTTGGAAACACAAACAAAACACAAAAACACAAAAAACAACTCTGGGCATGTTTTTTTTTTTTATTTTTTTTTTTTTACTAGAGACAATTTTGGATAAGGACCTTTAAAATGAATAAATCTCCAACAACATTGTACTCTCCATGTGAACTCAGTCCAAATGAATGATGAGTATGATTGGAGCAGGAGTGTGACATATTTCACAGTGTAATTATAGTTTTGGCTCAGATGTGCTCTCATGCTCCGAGTGTAATGAGACCTTCTGTTTACAAGGAGCTGAAGGGGATGATTCTGACAGGAAAATAATTATCAGCAAACAACACTAGAGAAAGAGCAAGAGAGAGAGAGTGTGTGAAAGTAGTGGTCGGCGAGAAAATATTACGCTTCTAAAGATGATGTAATTTAATCTACTTCATCCGTCGAGTGTGCTTAAGAGGATGTTTACTCCAGAGGGATTTGCTTCTATGGTCATCAAGATTAGCCCCTAAAGCAGCTCCTACACCAAACTGCACAACTAAACAGGATTGTGTAGTTTTTACACATGGACTTGGTAATCTGTAATTCTGAGATAGGTTTATTAAAGTCTAAAGGTCTAAAAATGTGTCAAAATGTGCTTTTTTTAGTATTTGAGTGGTTGAATCTGTTTTTAATGCATTGTAAAGCACTTAGTGATACATTTTATGTATGAAAAGCACTTTATAAATAAAGTTTGATTTTATATTGTGATAAAAATTTCACTTTTATAGCCCTGGGCCAGTCCTATGCAAAGGACTAATTTATTTGGGGTTCTTTTTTGCAGGCTTATAAATAAGCATGGAAAGGGTTAAAGTTTGGTTTTGAGCTGTGAGATAAATCTTTCTGTCCTGGCCTGAGGCAAAGCTCAAAAGATATTTGAAATATTATTCTTCAGACAGTCTGGGCACACCTCACACATCTGAGTCACAGTGTGGGACTCCAACTGTCTCCATAAGGCTGAAAAACAAATCCTCTGACCACAAAACTCTACTCACTCTGCTATTTGCATATCATTCTATTCATTTTGAATTTAATTAAGGAAGTTTAGTTACTGAGTTTTTCCCAGCAATGTTTTCTCATCATTATAAAGAGGCACAAGTATTCAAAAATAAATAAATAAAAATAAATGTTCTTATATAATTATTTGTTTACTATTTTCTGGTATGAATCAGAATTTGTTTAGTTTTGTCTTGTGCAAAATTAATCTTATTGAAAGATGAGTTGATCCGATTTAGCTACTGCTACTTTTATCTTGTTAATGGTAAATATCAGTCTGCAATGTTCTGTTTACTTTTGATAATACAGTATCTCGTTTGTTCACTGAAGTGCACTAAGTTCGTCTGTTGTTAGCATTGTGGCTAACTGCTTAAAACACACTGATGAACTATTCGGAGGCTCAGAATGTATCAGGTAAGTGAGCAAAGCATGTAGACAGATGAAGGAAGTTTAAAATGAATTATTTGTGTTTATTTGAAATTTGAGGAAGCAAAAATTGGGTATAGCACCTTTAACCAACAGATATTAAAAAGTAGTTGTGTTAGTTTTACAATTAAAATGCCAGGTGTTAGTTATTATCACTGATTTCGACACATTTGATTGTTGAAAATGTGCTTTTTAAAGTTTTGAGTGAAATGATTCATGTCTACAGACAACTTCAGTCGACTCCACTGTTTGATCTTTAGAAATGAAAAAGCCGGAGTCAAAAGTCTGTGCAAAAGCAGAGCATGTTTGGTTTGCTCTTTATTCATATAGGACATGTGTCTGTTACCTGAGAGCAGAAAGAGCCATGGCTGCCTGTAACAGCTACAGTGACAACACTAGCTAGCACAGCTGTTAGCTAATTCCGACCACATTTTTGGCTATTAGCAAAAGTTTATATTTTTACATTTTTAGTTCAGAAATGTGGGTAGGGTTAGGATTAGAGGTTATGTTTAGGTTAAATTAATTTGGTTAAATTCAGGGATTTGTGAAAGATATGCTAACATGGCATAACTGTGTTGGGGCGAAAAAAGATACTTCAAGGGAATATGCCCAATATTTGCTTCCTTAAACACACAAAAATAATTTAATTTAAACTTCCTACATCAGTCTACATGTTTTGTTCACATACCTAAAGCATTCTGAGCTGTTCACTACGATGTGTTAAGCTTTTTTCACAGCTGTTAAAAGTGAGACGTGTCAGTATGCTAATGGGACTTAGCCACAAAGCTAACAACAACAACAAGTGAAAGGGGACGTTATTAGATGTAGTCAGTTATTGCAGAGTAATTTCCACCTGCATAGACACATTGACAACATATTTGTGGTGGAAAAAAATAGATTTTAAGTTATTTTTCAAACAAACAAACAAAAATACAAAACGTGTGTAGTCCCTTTTACTAGTTTATCCCTGTACGAGTAAAATAAGTCTGCAGAATCAACATTAGTGAATGGAAACTGCTCCAATGCTTCAGACATCTACATATTTCTACCTGGTTGAAACATGCTAGCTCACTCAGTTTTGTGCTGATGATGGCACAAAGCTGGAAACTTCAGAAAGTTGTGTTTTTGAGGCTCAGAGGAAGAGACTTACTAAACAAGATTCATCAAACAAGTGCGAAGAAAACCTTTTACAACTCTGAATGTGTTTTTTTTAACGAGGAACAATGTTAGGTTAGAAGTCTCGACACATGTCTTTGTTTTATAGTTCCTGTTTGCATTTCTTGCTTTATACAAGATCTCATTAGAAAAAATGAGCCAGAAGAAATGAAATAATTGCATATTTTGCGGTGAAGCCTGCAGCACAAAGTAAACCCCAACTGAACAGTTTGTAATTACATTGTGCAATCAAACACGGCAAACTTAAAATGTCAGTCATACAAAACCATTAATCACACACACACACACAGACACAGATGTTACAGAGGTGAGAGAAGTAACTTTAGACAGTAACTAACACTAACCAAGACTTATCAGTTTCTTTCTTCAATGTTTTTTTTTTCTTTTTATGTCTAAAATAGAAACAAGAAGTCAATTAAGTGAAGTGACTTGTTTTTTATCTTGATGCTGGTATTTTTGTAGTGTGCAACTTTCTCTACAGGCTATTCTTCTGTGCTTGTTTAAGACCTCATTTATCAACCTTTTCGCATCTGTGTGAGAAAAGAAAATGTCAGTTTTTTGCAGATAAGCGAAGCCCATAGTGTTTTAACTTTTTATTCAAAATCAGATAAGACCGGACAGTTCACATACTTAAGTAATAATAATTCCTTCAAAAGCAGCAAACTATTTAAGACCTCCTTAAACTCTGCCGTACCTGCCCAGACCCGCTTGACTTTTACTTCAATTTTGTCCACATAAAAGCTTACGTTTTGACAGCTCCTTATATTTATCAAAGAACATTCAAGTGGAATTTAAATTCTGACTTTTGTCTGTGCCGTGCTTATTCTCAGTAATGGTTCAACAAGAGTCAATCAGAATCTAACAAAAAAATACAAATCCCAGCTTTATAAAGAGACCACACATTTGTTCACAGTTTTAGTAAAAAAAAAAAAAAAATCTGATAAGCTCAAGGTTATTATAAAGTTGTGAGATTTTTTTTTTTGAATGGATCTTTCAAATGTGTAGCTCATAAAGTCTTATCGGATTTTACTTTCTTCTGACAACTGTAAACTTTTAAAATATGCGTGAATGGAACAAAACGCCACTTCAGGGTTATGTTTTGATGAGGAAATGCAATTATAATGAAGATAAACAAAAACAAAGTAAGTATGCTCTTTTTCTCAAACAGTAAACGACAGCTGGAGAATTTGATTTTCAAAAACAAGAAGTAGACATTTTAATCAGTCCAGTTACTTCCTCGCTCTCACCAGTCCTTCACCACGTGGTTAATAACCATTAGGGCTGCAACGAATGATCTATTTGAGTAGTTGTTTCAGAACTCAAAAGCATGCAAAAAGGGATTATTACACAAATTAACCCAAACAAAGCTAAAGTTAAGTGACTTAGAATAGGCCTGGAGATGCATATTTGCAGACAAATGACAGTCTTATATTCACAAATCATAAATCTTATGTTCTCAGCTGTTTGGAACCTAAAGAACAGGAGTCTCCATCAGTTTTTTTTCTCCACGAAAATTTACTTTTGTCAAACAAAACTGGTGGTAAGTTACTAACTTTTAGTGATCTCAAAAACTGACAATAAATGTTGCACAGTTAGGTGTCTATATGAAACATTTACCATTATCTTAGGCATCTGAAGATACATTTACAATAGAAATAGGCATGTATTAGATATGGTAAATTTGAGTAAAAAAAACATAAGATGTATGTACAAAAATCCGAGCGACTGGTAGTTCCCCAATTACAGGCTGGAGACTTGCTATTAACCAGTCGATTACTAAATTAGCTGATAATTATTTAAACAATCCATTATTAAGGTAACTGATTCATTTTTGGCTATAAATTAAAACATAATTAACCAATAGCAAAGTGAAACTAGAGTGGACCATAATAGAACAGCCAATCAGAGCACTGCTTTCAGTTTTCTAAAATACTATTAGATTCAGACAGCACACAGACGTCTAATTTTGTCACAAAGTGCTGCATTTACAGTAGATTTTTTTGTTTGTGTAAAAGCCAAAATTTTCCAAAAAATAGAAAATAAAAAAGTGGGTTCTCAAGCTTTAATATTTGCAGCCTAAAATGTCTAGATAAGCCTATCTAGTGCCTTCTCTGGTCACCTCTGATTTTAGTAACAGCAGTCAAACCCATGCACAGGCACATGGTTAGAATCCATTCCAAACACCAGGCCTTATTTACTTTCTAACAGCCACACGGCAACGACATGCAACTGGCAGAGTCGTTAGCTTACCGTGGAAAACACCATATCATTCAGATTCTTTATGTAGGAGGAGAACATGATTTAGCGCTAAAATCCCTACAAAGCAACGAGAGAGAAGTCAAAGACGCAACAGAAAACATGAAGAAAAGTTTACACAAATGGATCACAAACTCACCCAAAGTTCAGGACAGTCAAGAAAGCTCCACTTTGGGAAGAAAAGAGAAAAAAGTTGGAGCTAAAGTAAGTCCATTGGAAAGAGCTGTGTGAAGCATCTCTCTGTGCAGTGCCACATGTGAACACAGCTTTGGCCCCACACTGGGATGTTATGACTGTACAGAGGGAGGAGGGAGGGGGAGGAGGGGGAGGAGTCAGGCAACAGAGCCGTGGGGAGTTCAAGGGCCGAGCGGAAAACTCAGCCAGACAGTTCTGTAATGATTTAAAGTGAAGCTAATTGCTGAATCAACTTACTATGGTGTGTTAATAGAATTGTCTGTTGAGCAAATATCAAGTTTCAGGTCAAAAAAAAAAAAGAGCAACTCTCTTTGACGGCATAGTGAGAAATATTTTTAGAAAGGTCTATATCTAAGCTTTATTGTCTTACATGACAGACTTTTCTGAGTTACAGCACATTTGTTGTCCTCTTTGATAATTACTATGATCACAATTTCTCTCAAGTTTTGCCTTATTTTGCTATCTAATGATGACATTTCTGAGAACATGATATGCGATGATGCGCTGATTCGATACTTTGATGTTGATTCATGAAATTTAACTGGATCAAGAATTGGTCCGTTACTTGGAAAATATAAAAAATGAATTAGCCAATCAGGGACATGCATCGTATCCGGTGTGAAAACCAACATGGCTACTTATGACGAGAAAAATATGGAAAAAATATCACTTGGAATTAAAAAACATTGCGGATTTCTGCAGAATCAATGAGCGAAGCAAGAAAAAAAAAAAAAACATTTCAATGTGAGTGAAGTTAGATATTGATCTATATGACAGTCGACCAATCAGCTCCTTTGCTTCATCTGCGTCACGCGTTAGTCGTGTTCAAGATGGTCAAGGCGGTACAGTCGACTCTAGGCATTACCTTAATGCCTCGAGTCGACTGCACCGCCTTGACCATCTTGAACACTCTTCGCAATGTGCTAAAGTGTGGGCTCTAAACATAACATAAACTTGCTAACTCATTGCTTGTACAGTAAATAACAATTGAATAACACCATGATCCATTTTCCAACTAGCTGAGTTTTAGAAATTAAAAAGCTATTTCGGCCGATATGGTATTGGTTGATATCGGGTATCTGCCGTTATTTAATGCAAAAATATCAAAATCAATACTGATAATTCAAAAGCTGGATCGTGCAGCCCTCTCTGGAATGTCTCTAGTTTCAAAATACATCCCCAAAGTGAGCACAGAAGTCCCAAACTCCCTGTGTCTCACTGTAGTGGCCAATGACATTTCTATTTTATATGTGACGTGGATTTCCCTGTTTTTCCAACACAAACACCTGCTGTCAAACCAATGACACTGTCTTTCTCTACTTGCACCCTTTCTTTTCACCCTTTCCTTTTAATCTTCCAGCACTTTGAAGAGTAAAGGAGTTTAGCAACTCTTGTGGTTGGAGTGCTTGACTTTAGCATCATATATAAAGTGTGTTTAAATCTTCACTCAAGTAGGGCAGTGAAAGTGAGCAGCAGAGTCTGAAGGTGATTGGTGGTCACATCTGCAGCTGGTGACTCTTTTGTACCAGACAACAGAACTCACAGTCAATGGAACAGACTTTGTTGTTAACTGACCACAATACAAACTTATCAATGAAATCAAGATACTGTACATTTGGATTATGCTTTGTTTTCTTCCCTTGTTTCGTCTGAGCTTTGATTGGCAGCTTAAGAAGGAAGGAAGACGAAGAGAGGATAGGATGCAAATGAAGAGAATTGAGACTGAGTCAGTAACACTATAAGTTCATTTGATAAAAGCGAAGAAAAGAAGGGAAAACGTTACACCATGTCTGAATGTCCACATTATAGGGCACTATTTAGGGGTCTTGCTCTTGTGTGGTGGTGTCTAGCAGGTCAAAAAGTAGCGCAATTAAAATTTCCTGCAATGCATCTGAAAAACTAGTGAGCATTGATGATCACATGTCCACAACAAAGCCCACAATGCATTGGAATTGGAAACACATAATGGACAGAGACAAGTAACAACATGAATAAAAGACGAATATGGGTTAAGGGTTGGCAAAATTATTTTTAGTTCATAAATGTATGCATGTTACATATGTGGACTTAACTTCTATTTATTTAACAAGTTCATTTTTAATATAGTTTTGCCGACTATATTTTCATTGAGCATGTCCGAAATGTCAAGTTAATGAGTCAGAACAGAGATTGAGTGTAGATATTCAAACATACTGTAGCTACTAATGTTGACTGCCAACAATCAGACTTAGCTAATTCCAAGAAGGAAGTGCTGGACACCGAAGTGGCACACCTTTCAAATTTAATTGTCAAATGTGGTGATTGGTACATACACAAAGACTATAGAAAATGTATTAAAACAGTTTAGAACTGGAGTAGTCTGGCACAGTAATGTTTGCACAAGACGCTGAAGTGATCGCACAAGTAAACATTGAAACGCATCTAAAACAGAAAAACTACTGTGAGCGACTTATTTGACCCAAAAGATTGAATCCCAAACTGAGTTAGAATGTGTCAGTGTGTGTTTCCTGCACCAGATGAAAAATACATGAACCCACACAGGTCGGATGAATGAGCTCCACCTTCAGAAAAGTCTTCCATCCTAACTGCCTGACATGCTCGTGAAAGCAGCATATGAATCTGCCTCCATAGTCAAGCTCAATTCAAACTGCATTCAGATGATTTAAAAACATCACAGATACCTTTCATATTCATCTAACTTCTCCAAATCTAACTGAAAGCACCATGTAAAAAGACGATACAACAAAGGAACGATACAACATTTGCATGAAAATAGTGCACAGTATCAAACTAATAAAAACTATAACAATAAAGCTAACTAGTAAAAACTACATTACATGACAATGTAAAACACAAAACTGATCTAAAATGACTTGGGAATAGAAACAGATCCTACTTAAAACTGCAGAACTGATAAGCCCCATTTTTCTAATGGAAACTTAACTTTAATAAGAGGCAAATTTTGAATTACAAAGTTTGGAGCGGACAATGACATTTTTGAACCCATATATTGTCCTTGGAATCAATTGTTTTGACTAACCCCAATAGTGACAAATGGGCAGGGATAGGTGGTAGGTGAAAACAGGGATTTTCTGAGCACCCGACCATCAGCTGCAGAACAATTCAAGACTTTGAGTAGACTAATGTTGAGAGAATAGTGGCTTAGGTCCCCTTTAATAAGGAAATCAGCTCTACAATTTTGAACAGGACTTGTTTTATATATGTCTGCTGTTTTAAATCTATTTTGCACTTTACTAAAGACAAATAACTGATCTACATACTGTCAGTTTATTAAATACGCGAAAACACATGTCTCCTTTAGGATTAAATTTAGCTTTTTATTTCTGTGTTCTGATGTCACTTGTGCTTGTCTGATCATGTAATGAAAACACATTTTACAGATTTGACTTGTATAAACTCCAAAGTCAGTTACTATTTAGATTTAGTTAGACAAGAGTTCTTTCATGTCTGTATGGTGGCACATTTCAGACCCAGCACAGAGCAGATGTGTTCCATAAGGGCTAATTAGCAGCCAGCTAACAGGCTCAAGTCACCAACGCTGGGCTCTATATGATTATTTATGATGTATAAAGCAGCTCTGCTTGGTGCAGAATCTGCATTATTCATTAGAAACATCCAGATTTTCACAGCCAGACTAAGAATTGGCAGCATTTTAACCTGTGAGGACAGAGAGATGATGAATGAATGGATGGTTTAGGCTGGTACTTGAGCACGACTTGGGACCTCTTCCACTGTGAAGGGACAGAAGTGAGATAGGATTCACTTTGACTCTTAAAAATCTTTGCACTGACAGATTGGACTGATTGCACTATTGTTCTGATGACTGTGTATATTTTTTTATTGCCTAACTTTATTGGCCTATCTTGCATGCCCTTGCTTTTGATTTTGTATATCTTAAATATTTTTATTATAGTTGATATTTTTTATTCTTTATATAGTTTTTATTCTTTATTTGTGTTTTCTGTGTTATATGTTGCACTCTAGCATCGCAGCAAGTTCCTAGTTTGTGAATTGTTTGTTCACTGATAATGGCAATAAAAATCTTTCTGATTCTGATTCTGATTCTGAAAAGACAAGATTTTCTAACTTATTTATTGTTTTGTAATTTACTTCATATTCTAAATCAGATATCTCTAAAGAGTTATGAATACTTTCAGGAATCTTTCCAATGGTCTGCTGCAAAAAACATTAAGGATTTGCTCCATGTAGAGGACTTAAAGGACATAAAGATGCATTATTTTCAGAAATGCTCCAAGCTAATCTGAATGAATTATGGATTTAAAAACTGTGCAGAAGATGTCAGTTGTCATATTCGCTGCAAAAACTATACGTCTAGTCTGCTTAAGGGAGATCTATTGTGATTTTTTTCTGTACATTTAAGAAGAAACTATGGTAAAAGCAGATCAATAGAAAGACAGCTTTTGTGTTTTTTTAGCACCGGGGCATCAGCTGCAGGACAATTCAAGATAACTCAAACACACATGAATCAATCCGAAAACAAATTAAAATCTTAGCCATTTCGACTGAAAACTATGTCATGTAGAATATTTCACTGGCCAATTCTAACTGGTTATAAGATTTGTCTTAAAATTAGAATACAAATTTTCCAATGGGGTAAGCACAAGTTTCTTAACCCAGTGGCTTAACTCAAAGTAAAAAGTCTTGAAATCAGTTTGAAACAAGGAAAAGAATCTACGTAGGTCTCCACCAAAAAATAGATCTTAAACTGCTTTCAGAATCAAGCAAGTTTTAGTTTATGCCCATGAGTGAGTATCCCACATAAAATGAGAAATTAAGAGCAAATATATTTATCAATATTTGAAAGATGGGTCGCTGATGAATTTAAATGGTTTATCAGCTTGTTCATTCATACGTATTATAACTCTACAGCAGGAGTCCCCAGTTATATTTAAAAGATAATGATACCAACAGAGCCACGCCGCAATTTAATGCATTAGCTTTGTAATATTCACAAACAACTCACAGTGGGGCAGTTCAACATCAGAAATCAAGTTACTTTCAGTGCAATAAAAACAACATAGCAATTTAGCTAAAAAAAAAAAACAGATCAGAAACAAGACTGCTGCAAATGAAAGTAGATGGAATACAAGGGCAGGTTTAAATCAAGAATCATCCACATAATCTCCAGAACAAGAAACCAAACAAAACAGGAGGCTAATGTAGATTTTGAACTATCAGCAGCAAAGTAGTGTGCTGCTTCAAGTGTTGTGAAAGGAGACCTATTAAGATTGTTCTCTATATTTAGGAAGAAACTATATGCAGATCAATAATTAACTGTTTGTTTATTGTAAATAGGACTAGGCAATAGTGACAAAAATACATACTGCATCTCGACCATTTTTTGGCATATCTCGATTATGCTATTCAGACGATTTTATTTCAAAGTTACACCAATTGGAAAATGTTCAAACACATATGTCAAACATATTTTTGGTCGACTTAAGACATCTGCTATCTCAGTTAGTCGCCTAAAAGATCCCCCTTTCTTAAAACTAGAGAGTGTTTCAATGTTCTGACCAAATATGTGACCCAAACTGCCCTCACAAGCTCATAAACTCATACATTGATTGCATGCTAAATTACTATTTATTAAAAAAATGCAGCTAAACAAGATTTTCTTTTCAAGAGTTCTGAATACATTTGCAATGTGCTTTATAACTCACAATAAATTAGGCAACTAAAACAACAATGTGCCATTAATGGACTAAAGCATTTTTTTTACTACAAAAGATATACTCAAAATTTCATTTTTGCATTTCTTCAGAGCAACCATCACAAAATTATCATAGGATTTTATTTATTGCAGCGGTTCTAATTTGTAAAACACAAAAAATATCTTAGAAAAAGAAAGGTCCATTCACTTCCTGTTCAAAACTGCAGAATTATAAGCCCTGCAAAATTTAACTTTAATAAGTCACAGATTTTAAACTACTATTTTCTGTTGTTGAGAAGTGTCTATGGTAGATGACAATTTTGCACTCTATGTTTTAATCGGAATCTGAATTTTTGAGTAATCACAAGTAAATACAGACAAGTGTTTGGGGATAGGTGGTAAGTGAAAACAGGGATATTGAACTGCACAACAGTTTTAAAAAAAAAAACATCAGGTCCCCTTGAAAACATAAACTTTGGCTATATATTTTTAATCATAAGATAACAACCCACTGACCAAACAAAATGCATGAAGAGCTGGATCTAGGTCAGGAGCTGCATAATGACATCCACTTCTCTGCTGTGTGATAAATGTACTTGCAGTCAGGTTCATTCATAGGTATTGTGACTGTGATAAATGCACAGTATTTACAGTAGTGACTCAGCAGGCTGTATCTCGGCTCCTATATTGTAACTGTTTGTGAACTATTGTATCTCTGAACCTCACAGCACTTGCTATACAGGTTCTTTTGCAGAAAAATGATTATAATAGGTCATATTCTAAATGTTTCCCCCTGATTTGACCATAGAACAAAATGTGTTACAGAATGCTTTTCCTTTCATTACTTGAACGTAACTTTGGTCATTTTAATCACTCCTGAATTTACATAATAATAAGGAGAAATGTGTCAAGTTCTCACAATCCCTACATTCTGTGCAGTCCCATTAACGCACCACGGGCAAACCACAAAACTTTAAACTATCCCTCTCTGTCTGTCTGCCTCCTCCATCTGTCTCTTGCTCTGTTTCTTTTTTCTCTCTTTATATTTCCTCCTTCTTTTTCCTTACACCCCCTTTCTCTCTCTGTATTTATTTGATCTCTATTAGCCGTGTGAAGAGAGTTATTCTACTTTTCACTTTCTCCTTCTGTTTGTCTCCTCCCTCTTTACTTCCTTCTTTCTTCTTTCCTCCTCTCTCTTAATATTTCCCTCTATCTATCCAGTATGTCTCCCTTCTTCTTCCTTCTCCCATTTCTCCTTTTCTATTTCCTTTTCTCCTCTTTCTCTCTCCTTTCACCCCTCTCTCTGTCCACCACCTTCTCTCTCTCTTCCTTCTTTCTCTCTGCTTCCACCGCCTAAACTTTCCCTTCTGCCTATTCAACCACGCGTGTCTCACTTTTTCCAAACCGTCCTCTCCCGCCATTGCTCTCTCCCTCCCTCTCTCTCTCTCACTCTTCTCACACTTAACCCTTTATCCACTTCTCTTCTCTTCACACTGCACATAAAAAACTCGCCGGGACACGCTCAAAGACAGAAGCCACAAAACGTGATTATTAACTTTTTATGCGCCGCTTCTTTTGCCCTAAGGTGAGGGAGGTGGCTTGGTTTTTGTCAACACCATAGCGGTCAACACTTAACCAGTATAGCAATCAATTATCAGACTATTGTTGATATAGGAAGGAACAAAGTGGTTGTGAATGTCCTACCTAAGCATAAAACAGTCTTAAGTCACGTTTCTGGAGCTTCAAAGTGACTCGTCAGTCAGAAACCGCAACAGTATTAAAAGACTTACCATAATGTTGCTTCACCCAGGATCAGTGGAGCTTAGAAGAATGGATCCTTTGACTTCGCGCCACCCAAAACCAAAGGTGCGCGTCCCGGTCCTGATGAATATTTCAGACGTGGGGAAAGACAGAAGCGAGCTGCAGGGTTTCTGTGTCAAGAAAAGTGAAGTTTGTTAGCAGTTTTGATGGTAATGAGCGGTGATGTGTGCAGGTGGAATCCGGCCGGACCAGGTAACACGCCCGGCAGCTGTAAACACGGTGACACAGCGAGAGGAGCTAGCTGTGGACCTGTGGCTGACACACACACACAAACACAGTAGAGTACAGCGGGTTTACTGTCGTTGTGTAATGGAGCACGCACCGGGGCTAAAGTGCGAGGAGACGTGAGAGCAGAGGTGAGAGGGGGAAGAGAAAGAAGAGAGGAGAAGAGGAGAGGGAAGGAGAGAAGGGAAGAGGAGAAAAGAACAGAGAAGAAGAGAAAAGGAGAGAAGGGAAGAGGAGAGGGAAGGAGACAAAGGGAGAGAAGGGAAAAGGAGAGAGGAGTACTTAAGAGGAGAGCACAAGGAAGGAGAGAAAATGAGAGAAGGGAAGAGGACAGGGAAGGAGAGAAAAGAAGAAGAGGAGAGGGAAGGAGAGAAGGGAAGAGGAGAAAGGAGGAGAGAAAAGGGAAGGAGAGAAAAGGAGAGAAGGGAAGAGGAGAGGGAATGAGAGAAAAGGAGAGAAGGGAAGAGGAGAGGGGAGGAGAGAAGAGGAGAGAACAGGGAACTAGAGAAAAGAAGAAGAGGAGAAGGAAGAAGAGAAGGGAAGAGGGTTGGAGAGAAGAGGGGAAAGGGGAAGTCAGGAGCAAAGGAGAGAAAGGGAGAGAGAAGAGAAGAAGAGATGGAAGGAGAGAAAAGTGAGAAAAGGATAAGAGAGGGAAGAAGAGAAGGGAAGAAGATTAAAAGGAGAAAGGGTAAGAGGAGAGGAAAAGAGAAGGAAGAAGAGAAGAGGGTAGAGGGAAAGATAGAAAAGGAGAGAAGGAAAGAGGAGAGGGAAGGAGAGAAAAGGAGAGAAGGGAAGAGGAGAGGGGAGGACAGAAGAGGAGAGCACAAGGAAGGAGAGAAAAGGGAGGATGGAGGAGGACAGGGAAGAAGAGAAAGAAGAAGAGGAGAGGGAAGAAGAGAAGGGAAGAGGGAAGGAGAGAAGAGGAGAGAGGGGAAGTCAGGACCAAATGAGAGAAAGGAAGAGAGAAGGGAAGAAGAGATGGAAAGAGAGAAACGTGAGAAAAAAAGAAAAGAAGGAAGAAGAGAAGGGAAGGAGATAAAAAGGAGAAAAGGTAAGAGGAGAGGGAAAGAGAAGGAAGAAGATACGAGGAGAGAGAAGAGGGAAGGAGAGAAAAGGAGAAAAGGTAAAAGAAGATGGAAGGTGAGAAGCATGAATGAGAGAAAATGAGAGAAGGGAAGAGGAGAGGGAAGAAGAGAAGGGAGGAGGGAGAGAAAATGAGAGAAGGGCAGAGGAGAGGGAATGAGAGGAAAAGAGAAAAGAGGAGAGGGAAGAGAAGAAGAAGAGAAGGGAAGAGGAAAGGGAAGGAGAGATGAGGAAAAGAGGGGGAGGAGAGAAGTGAGAGGGGGAGAGGAAAGGACAAGAGAGCATAAGAGAGGAGGGAAGAAGAGAAGAGGAAAAATAGAAGGAGGAAGAAGAGGAGAAGAGATGCAAGGAAAGAATATAAAAAAGAAGTGCAGAAAAAAGGAGAGATGAAAATAGAGGAGCAGGAAGAGAGGAAGTGCAAAGAAAAGCAGTGGAGTGAAGAGAAGAGGAGAAGTGAAGCAAGGATAAGGGTCAAAATGTCAGGCATTTGTCAGTTAGAACAAAACTGTCTGTTTGAGCAAGTCAGCCATGACAATGCATCTAATGTTTACTCACCAAACACAAACAGGCTCTGCTCTTCAGGCTCTGCTGCTCTGGAGTTGTTAAACCTAATGAATGAATGAAGCAAAACATATTTTCTCTCAAACTCAAGGGCATTATCATGTTGTAGTTTCTTATAGCAAAATGGATAAAGAATTCTACCAGTGAGCTACTCTTTTTAGCAGCTGAAGAAATTGAGCTTATGTGGTGCAGAGTCACCAATGACACATTATGTACACGTATAATGGTAATGGGAAAGTAATCAGTAAAATGAGAATTATAAAGTGTATTTAACCTAAAACCTCTGAGGATATTTGGAGAGCTAAAGGAGCTCACTACCGTTTGTATGAGTATTGTGTTGTGTTGTGTTGTAATGTGTGGGTGAAATGTTTTTGGTGACCCCTTGTGGTAGTGGTACATTCTATACCACTTTTTTAAACGTTTCATAGTTGTGGTCTCATCAGAATGACAAATCCTGAGTGTCAAGTTAAATGAGATTCATTAAATTGATTTGCAAAAGCTTTGGATAAAAACATCTTGAGAAGATTAAAGATTTATTTTATTTGTAAAGGTTTTCATTAAGAGTATTTCATAACTGTATTTGTAAAATATTTTATCAAATGTTTATAAAAGTGTACTGACAGAAGCGTTTATTCAAAGAGTTTTGATAATATGTACTTGTAAAAGCGATTAGCTTTTCAGTGTCAGTCCTGCTAAAGTAATGCAACCCTAAACCTGTAAGAAGCTCTCTGATTGGATAACAAGTTGCTCTATCCAACCAGAGAGATCTTTGGTTGACATTTGCTTTTCTCTAACAAGACAAGGGATACATCTGAATTGGTTAAATGTGTCAAGAAACCATACGTATAACAAGACATGTCAACAGCGTATGATTAGCACAATTTCACACCTTTTTTGTGTAAATATGACACGTGCTGTGGCCCCAGTTCTTTTCTATTGTGGTTGTAAAGATCTGTTATTTTTTTATGATTTTTAACGAAATCCTTATCCTTAATCCTTATAATCCAAACCTTTATCCTACCACAAACCCCCGCTTTTTCATACTGTGCAATATATACAGCGTAACATACAGTATAAATGGAAAAATCGTGCTCATCTTACACTATGTTTGAGTCATAGTATACACGCTTTTGTGTGATACTGTGTTGCATAGTTAGGAAAGAGTAGAGAGGAGTTCCTTGAGCATAGGAACTTCTGGAGCTTCTTAATCAGTGGTAAAAGCTTTGCTGCATTTTTGAGTATTAAATATTATAATTTAATATGGTAGTTACTCTCATTTCCGCTGCTGCTTACAGCTCCTCAACTCATTATATTTTAGAGTTGACCTCTCTAATTTTCAATAAGAGCTCTTGTTATTAAATTCCCTTCGAAACTTTCAAAGAAGGCTTTATCTCATTTACTCTCTCAGAAGCTCAGGTACAGTATACAGAAAAGTAGTTTCTCCATAAGCCCTTGGAATACAGCTTAATGTCTTTTGAAAATGTCTTTCTTAATGAATAAAGCAAACCTCACCTCACATAACTGCTACTTCCAAGACTGTATATAGATTGTGCCCATATATTGAGCTGATATTCTGTGGCATTTGGTTATGCTATAATACTACAGGATCTAACCACATGAAACAACAACTGTCAAATAAGTGAACGCAAACTTTTAAGTTGAGTTTTCAGTTTACTGGTGTCCCATTTGAGCTCATGAGCCTGTTCTTTCATTATTATTTAATGTCCCTGAATGTGAGACCAGCTCCATCTGAAACCACATCAAATATTCACTCACTTTAAGTCTGTAAAAACAGCACTGCATTACTCCTCACTGCTGGTTCTGATGCCGCAGGAATCACACGGTAGTTCAACATTTAGTAGATTATCTGAAATTAAAAAACACAATGACTGTCATCATAATATTGTTTCTTTATTCAAAATGTACCTATTTGAAAAACTAGTATACTGTACTACTTACTGTAGATTTTTAGACAATGTATTGTGTTGTGTCAACACAGTCTCACTCGTACTTTTACCACGACACAAAAACAGCGTATTTTGAGCACGAGGTCACAGCTATTTTTAGTACTTATGTTACGCCGTGCATTTAGCACGCGTAAAAATGACACGAGATTTCACAGCGTCAAAATAGGACGAGTTTTGGTTGCAGCCACGTGGGGACGTTTTCTTCAGGTGAAACGGGTATGTTCAGGCATAAAGTTACTAAAATAGGTAAGATTAGGTCTGGGGCTTGGGCAGGTTAAGATTAGAATCAGGATTTCATTAATATTCATAAATAAGAACACGTCTTAACAACCACCATTGAAATGAATGGGGACTGTGACGCGTACTATAATTACGCAGGACAGCCTTGAACTCGTGCTAATCATACCTCATTTACATAATGTGTAATGTCGTGGTAAATGTACGCTTTCTTGTGTGATCGAGCTCGTTGTGTAGGCCATTATAGGGCCAAAGCTCACTGCATGCCACAGTGTTCATGTACTTAAGGCCTAGGACTCACGTAAAGGGTCTTTAACACCAAGTTTCCACACAAACACAATCCAAACAGCCAGCAGTCGGCAAACAAATGCCAAGTGGGCATGCGATGCGCGTGATGTAATGCTTGCCAAAAATTATGAAATATATGCGCGAGAGTAGTTGTTAAACTCTGTGGCAAACAGACGTTTCTAATCTTACCTCACAGATTGAGCTCAACTTCTTCCCGCTACAGTTCAGCCTTCGTACTGCGGTCACTGCGACTCCCCCGTTTTTTTTTTTCCTTCGGACCAAATAGTTGCTATTCTCCTTCATACTTACGTCCCATTTGAACGTGAACAATCAATGCACGGCTAAATACTGTTTCTCTGTAGCCTGACCCCGGGCTCACACTGCCTCCAGTCCAACTCCGGTGCAGTCACCGGACCGGTCTAGCTACGGTGGGTGACTCACATTAGCTACGGTGGTCTACAGTCCTGCTGCAGCCACAGGCTCTGCTGCCGACCTCGCGAGACCCCGAACTCACGGAGGTTCACGCTCAACGTGGGAGATTACGCGACCGCTGAGCACTTTTTTTTTCTCTCTCTCTCTCTTTCGCTGAGCACATGTATGTAAACAAAGAGCACGCGCCAAGTTTTGGGCTTGTTTCACGTTAGTTGATTTTCTGTTGGGATTTTTCGCCGCACAGTGGGTGAGTACGGAGGTTTATTTACATTTTATGTGTTACGTAATCGTGTAAATGTCGTATTTTGTATTATTAGCGGTAACGTAAAGATTTTATTTTGAAAACTACCGGATTCACTTCACCAGCGCTCGCTTGGTTTCCTGTTTATCGTGTCTTGTTTTCACAACTTCACCAAAAAGGGCTCCGGTGCGCTCCGGCGTCCGGACAAAATTTGAAACAAACGAAACGGATTCGGAGCGCCGGATTGGCCGTACCGGAGACACCGGACTAGACTGTACGCCGTGTGAGCCACTCTCGGACTTTTCAAGTTAAGTAAAGACTCCGGTGGCTGCACCGGAGTTGGACTGGATGTAGTGTGAGCCCGGGGTGAGTGTATCTTTCAGTTTTCTGCACTATTTTCCTACGCACTGACTTCCTGGTTCTCCTGTAGCCACAGGCGGGCCATATACGGCAAATAGCGACTGCTGGCAACGCAGACTCCTCAAGCAAGTTTTCAAAACCTCACCTCCACGACTTGCTCCGCGTAGTGATGTGACGTTCGCGAACGTTCCGATTCTTTTGAACGACTCCTCACTGTGAGCGATGAGAGTTGACTCACGGAGGTGAACGATTCATTCCCTCATTGGGGAGGAAAATAACAACAAATACAGGGACAAAAAGACAGCTTTTTCACTCAAATCTGCGTGTATAGTGATCACAGCGCACCGGTGTTCTTCCAGTGTCACCTCAGGCTTCCTATTGCTCTTCCTATTGCTATGATTACACAAGTGCGATCTGCGTTAACAAGTACGCGCGCGTCACGTACTGCCGCCGTCTTTTTTGGACTCACGGGTCGGGATCACAGATTCTATTTTCAAGCGGCAGGTTGTGGTGGTGATGATAAAAGTCTGACCGTGTTCTCATATAGGCCTACTCGCAGTAACTTTACATTTAGACACGTATAAGTTTGTGTCCTTCTTCGGCTCATTTCTTCATGAATATAAGTCGTAATATAATAAAACATGCGTTGTTTAAATCCTTAAAAATCAATGAAGACATCTCTGCGGTCATTCGTGTCTCTTCTGTCCTCAGTTTCTCTGGTTTAGCCGTGTTTGTCTCAGTTCTCCTCGTCTGCTTTGCCTCCCTGCACCATGCCCCGCACTTGTGTGTGTGAGAGAGCGAGAGGAGGAGGAGAGAGAGCAAAAGGAGCGAAAGAAAAACCCCAAATCTCACTTCATTTAAAACCTTTGCAGTCTAAAGTATTTTTTAAAAATTAATTTGTTATTTGGTGTATTTTGATTAAAGGGACTGTACCTGATTTTTGCATCCTAAAAATGTAAACAAACAGAAATAATTAATTTTAACCTTTTTCCTTCAGGCTACATGATTTCCTTACGTAGCTAATGCATTCTGAGCTTCAGAATGGGCTCCGTGCATGGAATTTCAGTTGGCTGCGTACGTTCAAAAATGCTAACTTCTGTATGTACGACCACTTCCTGTTAGCGTTAGCCTTTAGACACAATTATGTCTCTTTTTAAACGCACAAGTGTCCTTTGGTGAAATATTCCTCTGATATGTAAAGTCTTTAACATGTTTTCAGTAAAATTTACCAGAACTGTCTGATCTAAAGAGGATTTATTTGTTTTTTCTATGAGGTTTTCACTACATCAGTTTAAAACGACTAAATCCTCTTTAGATCAGACAATTGTGGTAACTGTTACAGAAAACATGTTAAAGACTTTACATATTAGAGGAATATTTCACCAGAGGACACTTGTGTGTTTAAAAAGAGACATAATTGTGTCTAAATGCTAACGCTAACAGGAAGTGGTCGTACATACAGAAGTTAGCATTTTTGAACGTACGCACCCAACTGAAATTCCGTGCACGGAGCCCATTGTTCATCATGATGAGTTTTAATGTTTTTTCACTGCTTTTAACAGCGAGGTGAGTCACTATGCTAACAACAGTTAGCTACAATGCTAAAAACAAAAACAGAAAAAGCTGCACACAAACAGGATTTTATTAGACATAGACAGGACTTTGGGGATTAATTTCCACCTGAATAGATACATTAACAAGGCATCAGTGCTAGGGGAAATTGCTTTTAAGTTATCTTGTTGCAAAAAAATCGAGTACAGTCCCTTTAATAAAAACAGGGTGGACTGTTGTGGGTTGAAAAAGGAAAAAACAAAAGAGTCGAACTTGTGAAAGAGTCGGATTTTTGAACGACTCTTTGAGATGAACGATTCATGATGATTCGAATCCTTTCAAAGAGTCCAGCCTCCGCGCTCCTCTGACCCACAACAACCCCATTCACACCAAACGCATGTGAGTCGCCTGTCGGCAGAAGTTGCCAAACCAGTTCAGATGGGCGACTCTCGGCTTGATGTGAAAGACCCTTTACATTAGCAGTATGTAGCGAGTCCTAGGCCTTACGTGTGTAGTATGCAGTGATGTGTCTGAGTTTCTTGTGGAGTGCCTTGAACACCAGCAGCAGTCCACTGCGATCCATTATTGCCCAAAGTCACGCGGATTCACGTGGATTACTGCAAAAATGCTCCTTATCTGACTTGAAAGTTGCATCAAACCGCTGCGACCTCCGACAAAAATAGACTCTCTACGGACAGTCGCGCAACTCTCAGACCTGTACTCGCACAAGGGCACGAGAGCCGTGCGAGTCCCGCCTCGCAGCGAACTGGCACTCAGTGTACGGCAGGGGTGAGTCCTTGGCCTTACACATGCAGTGGGTCCTAGGCTTTACGTGTGGGGTGAGTCCTAGGCCTTACACATGCAGTGGGTCCTAGGCTTTACGTGTGGGGTGAGTCCTAGGCCTTATGCATGCAGTATGCAGTGGGTCCTATTTCTTATGCGTGTGGTGAGTCCCAGGCCTTCTGTGTGCAGTGAGTTCTAGACCTTACACGTGTAATGTAGTGAATCCCAGTTCACGCAGAGAGTCCCAGACTTTACATGTGCAGTGGAGTGCCAAACCTTACGCGTGCAGTATACAGTGAAACCCAGGTCTTACGCATGCATTGAGTCCTAGGCCTAACACCGAGCTTACACAGCCTCTAATCCGGTTGCAGTGAGTGGCCACCAGATCCAGACAGACCTGGGTCAGGATCTGGATCTGGTGGCCACTCACTGCAACCGGATTATGCATGCATGCGTATGTGCGGACAATGCTGGCATAACGAGACCACGAGTTCACGGAGATTCACGCTCAACTTGGGACTTAACGCGTACAGTCACGTATATGTCTAGTATTTTGACATATTTGTATTAGTACTGGTCGCGTAATGATTTCAGACAAGCATCTCCTCTCCCTCTTATTAAAAATCTCGGCCTTATTTGCGCCAGCGCAGACATTTGTTAAAAGCAACTCTTGGGTAGAAAATTAAACTTTAGTGTTTTGAAGGAGACATAATGGGCTTTCTTCAGGTTTCTACTGCAGAAAGCCCATTATTTCTGCGTGGTATAGACAGGTATATCTGTGAGAACAGGCTGGTTTGACCCATCCTGGGACAAGTCAAACTGCTACTCAAGCAAATCTATATACTTTTAAAAAACAGACTCACCACAAAACTCAACATAACAACTGCTTAACAAGCTCCCTCAGGTTCAGGTTTATGAACTCACCTTTTGTTATTGATGCCAGCAGTGTCTCCCTCACTACCTGTCCTCCTCTTGCTCCTGATTGACTCTTTAGCAGTCCCATCACACAAACCACACACTGCCGCTGCACTGATAACGACATCAGTAATGCATTCAATGTTCCGGCTGTATAATTATGCATCATTAGCCATCAGCTCAGTGAAGACGACACAGAAAGTGCTCTCTGAAGACCAACAGATCAGTGTTAAAGGTAAGTATGTTTGACCTACACACAATAGTTTATTGTTTTCTCCGCACACACTGAAAGGGCTTTGTTGCTTAAGTGCTTAGCGGCTGGACTAAACGATAGGTTGTGTTCATGTGAAATCAAAACTATATCAATGCCAATAATATTTAATACAGACACCAAAAAAAATCTTGTTTAAATGCAGTTTGTTGTTGTAACGCAAAAAGTGATTGTCTTCACTTAATAGAAAATGTAGATATTTCATAGCAAAGCACAGAAATTAACTAAAAAACTGGCTCTTGCCCACTGTCTGACATCTATAGGTTTTGTTCCCTCGCTTTGAAGGTATCACATTGGGTAGAAACACCAAATATCACATTTAGAAGAAAAAAGTCAGGTGGAATTTTTTATGCAGAGTCACAAATGAGAATTTCGTATGCCAAGGATCGTATTGCAGAAGTGCACTAATTTCATGCTTTAAAGGACACATACTGTATATCAAAGTTAAAAGTAGATTTTGCATAATTGATAATTCACGCTTGGGTTAATCCTTTTAAAGCCAACTAACGACTTTGTATTTTTCTTTCATGTTTTTAGGTCTGATATGATTTTGCATTGTTGTACATTGTCTGTGTACTTTCTATGTAGTTAATTTTCTGTGTGAAGCGTTTTGGCACTGTGTGTGGCACTAACTACTAACTGGATGATTTGGACAAATGAATACCCTTCAAAGAAATGTTCAGAAGAAGACCTTGAAAACTAAAGTGTTGTGGCATGAAAGCTGCTCATTGTACTTTACCACAAAGTCACACAGTCATGTCACACTTTTTCAATCTGGTGATTTCTGTTAGCAACTCTTTCCCATTTTGCGTTACAATAAAATACATTACATTAAGCAATATTTATCTGCCTTGCTATAATTTTACTGTTCGGCAGAATGTTGTGATGTCACATGAACACAACTTAGGATGTTAAAGAAAATGTTTTGTCATGTAGAGTTGTTTCGCCTTCCTTAATTTAATAGAGCAGCTCTAACTTATGAAATAAAAAAGAAATCGAGCTGTGTTCTAAAATATTTGAAGTCTGTTTTGTATAATCCTTAAACCCTCTGCGTGTGAGATTGTGTAGTACAAAAGTGGGCTCTAAAGGTCAGTGTGGTGCTGAATATGGATGTCCTGGAGCTGCGGGCAGGACACACAGAGACAAAGGCACCTCAGCCTCTGGCTTGGACACTTTATTTTTAATAAATGGAACATTGTACATGCAGCAGAGGGGAAAGCTCCAATGAAAACACACTGCCTTATGAGAAAACTTTTGTAATGAATTAGCAGTATAGTTGAAAGAATATTTGTGTTCAAGACTTAGTCACTACTGCAAGTGCAAGTGTAATATGTTAATGCTGCACACAAGTCAACACTGCAACGTTAACGATTAGGCTGCTTTTTAGCTGTTGTTTTGTTCACAAGCAGATGGCAGAAGTGGGTGAGCACTAGGATCCAGAGGATGTCACATGACCAGGAAATGCATCTGGACTGACTCTTCAGCCTTGTCCACATGAAGACAAAACAATGATCATTTTAAAACCAAATTGATTTGTCTGAAGTTGGTGTAATGCCTGTAACTGACCAGAGTGTAGTGCTGTGACACTGATACAGAAAGTCACACAACTAAAGGAAGACTTGACACTGAGCAAGTGCAGAAAAGTTGTTTAATGTAAACAGAAAGCGGAGAATTAATTGAAACTTAGCAAACATTATGAATAAAAACGTGAATGTAAACCTACAGAAGAGATAAAGAAAGTAGACTCATGCTTCAGATGTCTTTGGAATAATTTGAGATTGTAGTGAATTTATTCAATTTTCAGTGCCTTCTGTTGGTTATGGTGCAATGAGACGGCAGATTTACGACTCTGGGACAGTGATGTCGTCATGCAAAAAAAAAGTTGCTGATACAGCGTAACTGTTGAGACGCTAAATCAGAGTTTTGAAATCTTTACAATCTGGCACCTGGTTTCAGAAATATTTGTTTCTATTGCCTGAAACTCCTGGCTTGATGTTTCAGGAAGTTTAATTTCACTCTGGAAACTATGACTTCTCACCATTGGAGCTTGTTTGTTCTATAGTAGGTAGTTCTTTTTCGCATTAACCAATCACTGCCGTTTGTTCGTTACCAGACGTTATGTACTGCGACCAAAATATCAGTTGTAGTCCGGCCTAAGCATGGATGTTAGTGATCGTTGCCATTTCCACAGACTGAAACAGCAACTCTGCCTTTTTGAGATGTTTCACTAAAAGTATCGTATGAAGAGGCAGGCCTTATCAGTTCTGCAGATTTGAACAAAAAGTCAGTCTTTTATATTACATTTTTATGCAGTAGAAACCTGAAGAAAGCCCATTATGTCTCCTTCAAAACACTAAAGTTTAATTTTCTACCCAAGAGTTGCTTTTAACAAATTCTGCGCTGGGGCAAATAAGGCTGAGATTTTTAATAAGAGGGAGAGGAGACGCTTGTCTGTTTTTGTCTGCACAGCTAAGCCTCGGTCTGAGCAGCTCTCTCACTTTTCTCAGAACAGAGCATCACAAAACAACAGTAACTACTAACCAATGGAAATCTGCCACATTTGCTTAAGGTGTTGTAAACATCTGTAGATTTCTTGTTTCTTAACAGACATGTCGACTTGTGTTTTGATTGAAACTATTGAACCTTTCTTATGTGGCTCTTCTTGTCCTTGTCAGGCTAGTCTTTTAAAAGGTGGTAACTTCTGTGCCTGACAAAGAACCTCCAAAGTTGTATTTAGATTATATCATGCATAACTAATCTCCGTCATCTTTATCTCAGCTTCACCATTCCACAGATAATCATGCAGTTGTTTGGTTGTGTGTACAACAGGTTCAGTTTTCTAATCAGAATTTAGTTGTGAATAATCTAATAAAGATTAAACAGCAACTAGATACTTATGCAATGGCTGAAGCCATTGCGAGTGACTGCTTTTGATGCGAGGTGGTGCAAATACAAGTACTACAAAGTACTGCAAACTCTGCAAAAGTACAAGTGATACAAGTACTGCAAGCTACAATAAATACAGAGCTGCAAAACATTGGTTGCAAAAGAACAAAAGATGCAAAAAATACAATTCCCAAAAATTCCCATTCGAAATGAATGGAAAGTCTAAAAGTACTACAAAGTACAAGTACTGCAAATACCACAGTGTGTAGAAATACCAAAAGTAATGTGAGGAGTCGCCCCGTCATACAGAACATGAAAAAGGCAGAAAAATTTAAATTCACAAAAAAAATGAACTTGTGAAAGAAAAAACATTTTCTATTAAAGTCAATGGAAAAAGTACAAGTACTACAAAGTACTGCAAATACTGCAAAACTACAAGAGATACAAGTACTGCAATTAAAGCCACAACTGATAGAGCTACAATAAATACAAAGCTGCAAAAAAATGGCTGCAAAAAGACAAAAGACACAAAAAATACAACTGCCAAAATTTTCCCATTATAATTGATAGGAAAAATTCCACATTGAGCTTTAATTTTTACAAAAACTACAAAAGTTATGAATACCAAAAGTAATAGCAAGAATCACCCCTACAAACCAAACATAAAAAAGCTACAATGATGAAAATCTACAAAAAATGTGACCTGTGAAAACGGACAAAAATTGTTTCTATAATAATAATAATAAAAGATAAAGAACTACAAGAGCAAATAGTGACTGCGTAATACAAATTACGCAGTCACTCAATTAATTATTACACTTTAGAACATCATTATCTGTTCTGTCATGTTTTAATATTGACAGATCTTTTATCAATTAAGTTTATAATTTATTGGTAATTTAGCACTGAAAAACAGAAATAAAGTCAGACTAGATACTTATGCAATGGCTGAAGCCATTGCGAGTGACTGCTTTTGATGCGAGGTGCAAATGGTACAAATACAAGTACTACAAAGTACTGCAAACTCTGCAAAAGTACAAGTGATACAAGTACTGCAAGCTACAATAAATACAGAGCTGCAAAACATCGGTTGCAAAAGAACAAAAGACGCAAAAAATACAATTCCCAAAAATTCCCATTCGAAATGAATGGAAAGTCTAAAAGTACTACAAAGTACAAGTACTGCAAATACCACAGTGTGTAGAAGTACCAAAAGTAATGCGAGGAGTCGCCCCGTCATACAGAACATGAAAAAGGCAGAAAAATTTAAATTCACAAAAAAATGGAACTTGTGAAAGAAAAAACATTTTCTATTAAAGTCAATGGAACAAGTGTAAGTACTACAAAGTACTACAAATACTGCAAAAGTACAAGAGATACAAGTGCTGCAAGTAAAGCCACAACTGATAGAGCTGCAATAAATACAAAGCTGCAAAACCTTGGCTGCAAAAGAGCAAAAGACACAAAAAACACAACTGCCAGAAAATTCCCATTAGAAATGAATGGAAAGTGTAAAAGTACTACAAAGTACAAGTACTGCAAATACTACAATGTGTAGAAGTACCAAAAGTAATGCGAGGAGTCGCCCCGTCATACAGAATATAAAAAAGCTGAAAAATGAAAATTCACAAAAAAGTGGAACTTGTGAAAGCAAAAACATTTTCTATTAAAGTCAATGGAAAAAGTACAAGTACTACAAAGTACTGCAAATACTACAAAACTACAAGAGATACAAGTACTGCAATTAAAGCCACAACTGATAGAGCTACAATAAATACAAAGCTGCAAAAAAAATGGCTGCAAAAAGACAAAAGACACAAAAAATACAACTGCCAAAATTTTCCCATTATAATTGATAGGAAAAATTCCACATTGAGCTTTAATTTTACAAAAACTACAAAAGTTATAAATACCAAAAGTAATTGCAAGAATCACACCTACAAACCAAACATAAAAAAGCTAGAACGATAAAAATCTACAAAAAAATGCGACCTGTGAAAGCGGACAAAAATTGTTTCTATAATATAATAATAAAAAGATAAAAGAACTACAAGAGCAAATAGTGCCTGCGTAATACAATTACGCAGTCACTCAATTATTAAATGGTCTAGATTGGTGAGCCCCAGTTGAGTCTTGTACAGAGGCAGGTACAGCATGTTGCCTCTAATATTATGAGCTGTGACTCCCACCCTTTTTTCTGAGGAGTTTCACCTTATCCCTTCAGGTGCCGAGCTGCAGGACAAAACATAGAAACAGTTTAGCTCCATCTGCAGCAATTCTTCTCATTAAATCTGAGGACTTTAAATTATTTTTGGGAGTCTATCTACCACTCTAGTACACAGTTATTATGGTCTCACTTTGCACTAATAAGAAGAATTTCATGCACATTTCTGAAGCAGCTTTCAACCTGAACAAATCTAATCGATCTATCAGTTTATCATTAGTTAGGTGTTTATCAGAGTATTGCAAGCAGACTTTTACCTCAGCCTATAGTGAGGACGGAGCATCAGTTCGCTGGAAAGCCTATTACCATGACAACAAGCTTTGAGAAAGTTTCCCTGATGCCACATGTGGTGGTCTTTTATCTGCGATAAAAACACAGCTCTGAGTGATGTGTGAGAGATAAAGCGCAGTATATGCAGCACCAATAGTCTATATCTACATGATTAGTGATGTTTCCTACATATGATGTATGACCCTGGGTCGATGTTCAAATATACAGTATAGCTTTGAGAATATTGTGATGTATTTTAATCCCTAAATCATTGTAAATGCTTGTCAGTCCTAAGCAGCAGCTGCACAGCACGACTTAGAGCTGTTTCAGCACTTTCTGCAGTGACACACTCAACATAAGCCTGATGGAGACACAAACTGAGAGGGATGTAGGCCGAAGATTAAAGTGCAGAAGACAAACTCTTCTGAATGGGAATCAACTGCAGAAATAAAAAAAAAAAGGATTTTTGTTACTTAAATGTCTTTTATGCAAAATGCTTTGTTTCATCTGGAACTACACAGCATTACATTTTGTTTTGTGAATGATGATTATTAAAAAGTCAGTCATTCACCAAATACAAACCCCACATGAAACAAATCCTGTCAGTGTATTCAGTTAAGTAAAACCTTTTTTAGTTTAAATTTTGCTGTCCTTTTAACCCTTTGTGAATCACTACTCACCAAACCAGACCTGATCTTGTGATGACACGCTTCTTTACTTGCTCACTTATATGTCAGGAACGCTGTTTCCTGTTCATCCACACAAATTTCCCCATGGGGACAAGAAAATGTATTTTCCTTTTCCTTACACGTCTTTGTCACAAGCTTAGATCTGGTATTTCCAGTGCATAAAACATCGAATATTCTCCAAAACCAATGCATTACATAAGGAGAGGTTTACATGGCTTTGTAGAGACTTCACACACACACAAGTGAGGGAGATGCAGAAAAGCACAGACAGAGAAACAAAGTGATTTAGATTTGATTTATTAAGAAAACGGTATTCCACTCTTAAAGTTCCACTGTGTAACTTTTCCAAAAACAATATAGACTTAAATAAAAACATGCTTTTCTCTTCTACTCAGGACGCTTTTGTTGCACTAAATAAATCATCAAACCATGTGTGTACCCTGAGTGGGCTTGCATGGTCATAAAACTGATTTTAAAGTTGGCTCCACATTAGAGAATATAATCTTTGCCTGGGATCCAGAGCCAACGCTTCAGCAAATTGCCAATAATGGGTCTGGTCACCACTACATACGCTTGCGTTTCAGATCAACTCCACAACATACAACACAATCAGATCCGTTATGTGTGTGACGCACATGAAACAAAGGAGCTGTTTGGTCGTCTGACATTTAGACCAAAATCTAACTTCACTCACCTCACATTTGTATCATGTTTCATTTCACTCATTGCTTCTGCAGAAATCCCCAATGTTTTCAGTTCCACTTCATATTGTTTCCATATTTTTCCATGTAGTTTAGTTTTTTTCTTTGTAAGCAATCATGTTGGTTTTAAGAAAAAAGATGTGTGTCCCTGATTGGCTAATTAATCTGGTCAATCATGCCCCATTGAAAAGCAAAAGAGGGACAGAGTAGCCAGACAATATGTTTAGCACCTGCAATTTAGCATCAGGCTTGATAAATCAGGCCCTTATGTTTTCTCCACTTTTTATTTTAAACAACAGGATGTGCTTCAAGTTCCTCTGAATATGGTATGGTATATTGGTTAAAAAGACTTTCTTCCTTATTAATGAAAACCAATTAGAAGGAAGGAGGTATTTTTAACCAGTTTGGATGTCGGATCACACATCACCTACAAATATGACACATCGACTTAGAGCACGCCTTCCTGAAGTCAAAATCACTGCAAAATTCTTTAAATGATCTGGAGGATTTATTCCTGTTTGCTTTGGTGGGAAAGTTGTTCATTTAGCCAAATAGATTTTTTTTACATTATGGCATAAAACTTATCCATCCCCTATAAAAAATAATGTTCAACTTTCCATGGAAATTTTTCACTTGCAGCAAGTTGCACAGTGTCCAGAGTTATCTTTTACACTGCACTGATCCCACAACACACAGCTCGTTGTAGTGAATGTGGACACTTCCACATCTTATGTATGCTCTGTGCAGAGCTCTGCCTCAGCTCCACCACTCCACTGCCAATCAACCAAGACACGGATCAAGGCTATTTTCTCTTCTGCCTGATCAGGATCCACAGATCAGAACACTCCGAGCTAGAAAGTGAACCATGTCCAGATTTAATAAAAACACTCCGCAGGAGACTTCATTTGGTCTTTGAAAACTGACAGATAACTTACAATACATGTCACTGAATAATGAATACTTTATTGAACTTGTTCTTGTAGCAGTTTAACGCTTAATTGGCTCTGTGCGCGAAACGTCAGTTGGCTTGTTTATATTTAAAATTGCTAACTTCTGTACTCATGAGTGTTTCCTGTTAGCATTAGCATTTAGACACAAACACGTCTCTTATTACCACACTTTTTTATAAAGTCTAAACATGTTTTCAGAAACATTCCAACAACTGACTGTTCCCTGTCTGATCTTGCCATTATTTTTTCATTTTAGACTGAAGTGAAAACCACATAGAAATGAACTGAACAGAAAATGCTTAGAAGTTAGCTATTCTGAATATACACAAGCCAATTGACAGAGCCTACCCTTGAAGGGAAGAAATATTAGGGCTAATAATAATACACTTTACATTTCAAGGAAGTCTCAAGTGCTAAAGAGCAATCTTGTCTGTGCATCTGCTTTACATAATATATAGTTACTTGGTCTTAAATGGGGACTAAAGCAGACACAGTGAGTTTGTGCTAATATTTAGTTACTTGGTCTTAAATGGGGACTAGAGCAGAGACAGTTTGTGCTAACTTTCAGAGGCGGAGTAAAGCTACATCGTGGGATCAGCGTGTACGAATCTCCAAAGTGAACCAGTCTGTGGACGCAGGACCAGTCCAAATGTGACTTTAACGGCACGTGGCAATAGCAGTGTCTGAGGTCAAACATCTCTCTAAAGAAAATAATCCATCAGAAGATCCTTAGATCTAATGAACGTCGCAGTCGAGCTCTTGTGCCCGAGCCTTTCTCTCCAGAGTCACAGAAGGCTCGTACAGTACATCCTCCTCTCCCAGAGCCGATGCCTGCTCCAGATTTACAAAGTTAGGGATGGTAAAGTGAGACACAAAGCTACACTCAGCGTCTGTTTTGGTGGGATCTTCTAGCACCAGATTCAGCTCATGGTTGTTGTCGTCGTGAGGTTGGTGCGTGCCGTTGGCTGTTATGTTTTTAAGCTGCTCTTGCTGAACTTGCTGCTGCTGCTGCTCTTGGCTGATGTAGAAGTGAAAGTAGGAGCGAGAGTCGGTGAGTAGAGGTCTAGAGAAGGCTTTTTCGGAGTCTTCTTCGGCATTGACATGGTCCAGAGCGCTGTTGGCTGGACGGTGGCAGTTTTCAGGGTCGGGGTTGCTGTGGGGAAAGACAAGATTAAAATAAGTTAGTCCAAATACTGTCATGACACCACATTTAAAACTGCTTTTTGCCAACAACCATTGAAATGAACTGGGGCTGCAGCGTGTATCATATTTATTCAAAGATGGTATAAAATGGTGCTAATCATACACTATTCACATTTCCTGTATATGTATGGTATACATACACATTCTTGTGCCATCAGGTTGACATATCAGAGCTGTCAAAAAGTTTATTTTATGAACTATTTGAAACATTTTTCAAGCGCGCCGCATAGGGATGGGCGATAAAACGATAATATCATCTATCACGAAAGTAAAACATTTCGACGATAGCACTTCACTATTGTCTGTAAAAAAATATCCTCCTAGAACGTGCGAAGTTTTTAATCAATGCGGCAGCAAACATCTCGCTCTATTATATGCATATTCTCGATCATTTGACAAATATTCAACCACTAATTTGTTTTCGTAGTAGCTTTAATAATTGACAAGTCCACAAAAGCAGAAAAACTATGAGTGGCATCACAGTTTTAAAAGTTACGCAGCGTCCCTGAACTCATCCTCACGCCACCAACACGTGCGTATGAAAACAAACATGGCTCAGACAGCGCACTCTAATAAAGAGATGAGGAAGACTTTTTTTAACACCTGGACCTGGACGGAGGACCTGGATAGAGCAGGACGTGTGGAGCTGGAATCACTTGGACAAAGTTGTGCGTCATGAAGCACCTGCGATAATAACTTTGGATTTAGGCTACCGTTTCTGTTTGGATGTTTTCTTTTCTTCGTGCCCATGATGGACAGAAGAGGAGTCACTTGAACTGGACAGAGGTGAGCGAACTAACTATAAACTGTCCAAATATGGAGAAGAGTATCGAGCTTTCTTTTTATTGATCCCATCACGCGCCGAGGCGAGTCCGTGCGTAATAGCTACTTATGGATACAGGCTACTTTCTCTCATCTATTTGGTACAACTTTAGTGACAAAGAAGAGACAGAAATCTCTTGTTACCGTAGATGCGCAAGTATTTAGCTTAATAAGGTGTTTGACTCTCAGTTTTTGTCCTAGGCCTACATATCAGCTGTTTTAACTTATAATGGTGTTGGGTGGCTATGTTTTAAATGTGAACTTAAAACAGCGGAAAGCCTTATCAATATCAGTTCAAATTGTGTTTGTGTCAGTGGGTTTAATCCTGTTGTGGTCTAAACTTTATGGTTAGCTTGCTTGCGTGCTTGGATGTCTACCTGCTTTTGTTCGTTTGGTTGTGACGCACGCAGACATGGTGCAAGTCTTTTTCTAAATGTATTTGTGCAATATAATATAAATCTCTACCACTTTTACCATCACAAGTTTACACATTTACGGTGCGTTGTGTATCTTAAAATGGCCAATAAAGCGAAAAGAGGTACGTGACGCAGGGGCGCGGAGGAGTGAGAAAAGCACAAGGCTTTGACAAAGTACTAAGGTTTTTAACATTAAAATTCACAAACCTAACAATGTTCTATAACGAAAGAGCATTATTGTATCTATAATACACACTATGTGTGTGTGTGTGAAATTATCAGAAAAATACGACTAAAGCTCAATTTTGAGCCGTTTTAGCCTTAATTAGTGGGCAGACGATAATATCGTCTTCACGAAATAATTGAAGACGATACGAAGATAGTGAAAAATGGATATCGCCCAACTCTAGCGCCGCACACTATACAGTGGCATGAAAAAGTATGTGAACCTTTTGAAATTTCTCTCATTTCTGCTTAAAATCACCATCAAATGTGATCTGATCTTTGTCAAAATCACACCAATGAAAAAACAGTGTCTGCTTTAACTAAAACCACCCAAACATTTATAGGTTTTCATTTTTTAATGAGGATAACATGCAAACATTGACAAAAGGGGAAAGAAAAAGTAACTGAACCTTCTGCCTGAGGAGACTTTAAGAGCAATTATTTCCCAATTTTACCAAACAATTTAAGTCAGAGTATGTCCAATCACTGAGGAATGACTTAAAGCTGCCCTGCCCACTATACAAGACACTCCTGGTAAGCACTGTGTCTTAATGTGGAGCAATGTCTGTTGTTCATCATGGCTTACTCTAAACAGCTGTCTTAAGACCTCCGATCTAGAATTGTAGATTTGTATAAAGCTGGAAAAGGTTACAAAACCATCTCTAAAAGTCTGGATGTTCATTAGTCTACAGTTAGAGAAATTATGTACAAATGGAGAGAGCTTGGCACTGTTGCTTCTTTCCCGAGGAGTGGCCTTTCAACAAAAATAACGCCCAAAATTCAGCGCAAAATACTCAGAGGTAAAAAAGAACCATAGAGTGTCTGCTAAAGACTTACAGAACGTACTGGCACAACTTATAATCATTAGTGGAAAAATTAATTCAAAATTTTATCAGATGTTTTACAAGAAAAGTTGAGGCTGTCTGTCAGACAGTCGAAGCTTAAAAGAGGAAAGAAGCTGCAATAAGACAATGATTCAAAACACAATAGTAAATCAACTTGAGAATGGTTTCAGAAGAACAAAATACACATTCTGGAGTAGCCAAGTCAAAGTCTTGACTTGAGATGCTGTGGCATGACCTCAAAACAGCAATTTATGCCCAACATTCCAGGAATCTGACTGAACTGCAGCAATTTTGTAAAGAGGAATGGTCCAAGATTGATCCTGATCAATGTGCCAGACTGATCTGCAACTACAGGAAGCGTCTGGTAGAAGTTATTGCTGCCAAAGGGGGGGCAACCAGATATTGAATGTAAGGGTTCCCTTACTTATTTCTGGCACTTTTGTCATTGTTTGCATGTTATTCTAATTAAAAATATGAAAACTTATAAATGTTTGGGTGGTTTTAGTTAAAGCAGACATGTTTTTTTCATCTGTGTGATTTTGACAAAGATCAGAATATATTTGATGGTGATTTTAGGCAGAAATGTTAGAAATTTCAAAAGGTTCACATACTTTTTCATGCCGCTGTATTTATTGTTTCAGCATCACACTGCAGCATAATTTAATGAGCACAGTTGTGTTGATGTATTTATGGAATGTAGAAACCTTTTTTTAATGGAAGATGTCCTGTTTTTTGTGCTATATAACCAATAACATGCATGTTAGGGAATATCTTCCAGCTATGATAGTCCTGAGCAAGCCTAAAAGAACTGGAGGAGCTCACTGCTCCTGATGAGATGGTATTGAAGACAAATTTCACTATGGTAACAATCAAGTGTAAGGTGGAGTAGGTGAGTTTCACACTGCAAACAAAATTTTGGTTTTAAATCTGACAACTTTCTCTCATAAATCCTTCAACACATTGTTATTATCAATATGTATTAAGATTGGTTACAATTTTGACTTAAAACCCTCTTATTTTCTCTTTTAAAGTGAAATTGGAGAGAACCACCCAAGCTCAGCCCATCAGAACTCTGCATTCGACTCCTAATTAGGAGTCGAATAAATTTCTTTATTATTCGATTCAGACAGTACTTTGTGAGCTCATTTTTTCACAAAGTGCTGCATTTATCATAGACTTTTTGGTGGAAAACACAAAGTTGACCTATTTACAACAACAAAAAAGTTAGCTACCCCAACTTTAGCGTTAATCGTACCTTAATCTATCACATGGATTTGTTAGAACGTCATAATATAGGTGTAGATAATATGATGACTTCCTTGCTCTTTCATTAAATACAGGCTATGTTCACATAGACACAGAAATACAGTTCAAAAGTCAAATCTGGCCATTAAATATGGTTTCTGCTAATAAACAGTTCTCTGTAAAAACACAATGTGATAGACTGCATAACAAACCTCTAAAGGACTTTTTCTGAAATTGTGTAACTTGTCCCTAAACAGAAACTGACTCGTTAATTTTTGACAAAGTAATACTCAGCTTTGGAATGAATGCAACAAAAGAGGAAACTGAATTCAAACGATTTGAAAACAGGAAATAAACTGTATTAGATCATAACAATGATGGTTACATCTGTATTTTGCATTTGCCTTTTTAATAAAAGGCTGTGATAAACAGTGAGAGTGTTTGATCAAGGCAAAGTGATGTGTTATAGGATTGAATGGAAAAATTTTAAGCTTGCACAACAGCCAAGGTAAGTGCTAGTTTAAAAATTCATGTGTCTGTATCAAAAGAACAGATTAAACTTCCGATCCACTGCTGTAAGTTGCAGCGAGACTGGAGAAAGGTAAAAGGCTGGTTGTGTGAATTTGCTGCCTTTATGTTTAAGTTTATGTTTAACAAATGATTTACTTTGTCAAACCACTGTTGGCCATTAGATAGATAGATAGATAGATAGATAGATAGATAGATAGATAGATAGATAGATAGATAGATAGATAGATAGATAGATAGATAGATACTTTATTGATCCCGAGGGAAATTCAGTTTATCAGTTGCATACAGTACAAGCTGATGGCTGCCTGCTACACAGGTGCCGGACATTATTTTCACATAAAGTTGACGTTCGTGAGATCTTATACTCTGACACATGCTAATGAGTCTTTTTAATGTGGACATTTGGTGCTATACCTGGTTTTAGCTTCCTTAAAATGCAAGCAAACCGAAATATTGACTTTTAAACTTGTTACATCAGTCTACATGTTTTACTAACTTACTTAATGCATTGTAATCTTTTTTCACAGCTGTGCTAATGAAAGTTAGCCACAATGCTAACAACAACAGACAAACTTTAAAGATTTTGATGCGGTTGCGGTACATTATCAGACGTAGACAGGACATTGTGGACTAAGTGCCACTTGAATAGATATAATAACAAGAAATTTGTGCTAGGGGGAAATTGATATTAAGTTAATAATTAATAAAGAACATCGGGTATGGTTCAAAAAACGGTTTTCCACCCTTTTTGAACCAGAGAGGTACAATTACAAATGTTTCTATATGTATTAGTGCCACATTTACACATCTTCAGTTACATTTACAATTGTAATAGGCTCATAGTTAATACAATATTAATAATAATAATAAAAAAATTAAGATTCCAAAATCTTGTGATGAGCTACTGCTAACTATCGAACTACAGGTTGGCGACTCCTGATTCAAAGTCCCTAAAAGTCCCACAGTAATGTACATACTGTATACTACTCTTCTTTAATTTATGAAGTGACAGGCAGTTATTTTATGCATTGTTTCTTATGTCGCCTTCTTGATTTCCATGGACATTACAAGATTTAGTACCATTAAACTGAAGATACCCAGACAAACAACAGACAAAGCATTTATCGAGCGCTATTCTCAGAAGGCAATGTGGATTTGATTACATCAGTGGAGACCTGAAGGAGAGAGTGAGACAGAGAGAAGAGGGTGAGTGAGGACGAACAATGGGAGGCTGAGAAGGAGATGTGGAGGTGGACTGCGACACGAGGAGGAGAGAGAATATGTGGGTTTAAATCAGATCTATTGTGCTTCCCTCTCTTCTACTGTGCTCTATTACTGTTGGACATATGTTAGAGGACACAACTTAGCATTTTAATCTCTAATTATGTTTTAAAATTGCTTCTACATCACAAAGACAACTGGAATTCTATTTGTGAGATACTGTTCTTTCCCCTCTGAGCCTCAGAAAACACTGTTCTGAATATCCCAGATTTGTGATGTCATAGGTCTTTGAGATCTATTAATAATCCAGTCTTGGTTGGAGCATTTTTGCAAATGTAGCATATTAAACAACATCACATTGATTCTTTCCTTTGTGTCTTTTCCTTTTTTCTGATGTTAGATTCAAAGTCGGTGCAGGAGCATGTTTAAAAGATGAGAACATGAGCAAATAATGCAACATATCTTCCACTCAGCATCCAGGTTTGCCCAGCAACCGGTTGGACATCACTCACAGGTCAGCTGATTCAGATTCACATCCAGGACCCTCTGCCTTCTCTCTCAGCAGCACCAACCCTGGGCCTTCTCTAGGTAGGCTGTACACACACACATGCATGCTTCACTTCCAGCACTGCTCATCCTCAAGAGTTGTGGTAGTTTATTTTACATTATGCTTCACGAAAACGGTTGCTTTCAGCACTGTGTATTTTGGCTGGAGTAATAGTCCAACCCATTCAAATAGTTTAGGCTTAAAATTTCACTTTGCTCTCCAGGGCCCAGACGTTTCACTTAAATACGTCTATACGTGGTGCTTCCGTAGGTTTCAGATTGTGGAAACTTATCTTGGGCCATTATTCGACAAAGCCCTGTGTGGTCTGCAGTCTCCTCACAAAAGCTGTGCAAAGCCTCACAGCTAAACTGAATGCTCAGCTAATTCATTGCCCATCTGCTTATGTAATTTGCGATTACAAAAGCCATACTTTGTGTTCTTGGGCCTAAAAGAACATTACACGTAACACCTCTATGATCTCTTCATGTTCGTACAAAATCAATTCCTTTTCTGGTTAGTGCTCTGAGGTTTCAGTAGTTCTTAGAATGTTGTGTGTCTCCCTTGAAGCTTTTCCTGAAGCATCGGAATGACAGTCTTACTCTTGTGTAAAATCATACTAATGTCCTCTGTGTGTTGCCAAGTTGCCTTTATGAACCTATTCTGCCCTTTGGCAGATTTTTGCTTGTCTGAAATCCAGAGCCCATCAGCAATACTTTGCAAAGAGTTGATCTGGTCACCACTCCACCCGCTGTATCTAAAACAACTCCACAACAAACTGGGCATATGAGCTTATTTGTGTGACTCACATGAAACAAAAACGCTTGTTTGTTTTCTGACATCAAGAATAAAATCAAACACCACTCACTGCCATTAAATGTAATTTTTTATTTGCTTATTGAATCTGCAGAAAAAAAAAAGCTTGACTAGACAACATGTTTGCAGAGTAGATTCTACCATGTTGAAAAACGTGCTTATGGTATTATGTAACTGTTGCATGCTTGAGCAATCTGCCATATTTTCTGGTGATTTCCTGATGCTCTGTTCTGCTTTTCCCCTATTCGTTTCAGCACATACATGTCTATGAACAGTCCATGAGTCCAAGAGCGGATGGGAAAGGAAAGGGGAAGTGGGCTAGCTAGTGCGACTCAAAGCCAACAGGAGAAGTGGAGATTGTCACTCACATACACACACTTTATTGTCACCATGTGTCCCCTATCTATTATGATATTGAGGGATTTTAGGTTTTGTCTATGCAATGTCATCCACAAAATTCTATACAAAACACACAATAAAACCTATATTGGAGAGACTGGTGGAACATTTGATACAAGAAGAAAAGAACACCAAAAAGAGCATGAAAAAGAAACACAGTGACGTTTAACAGGAGCAGAAAAAGAAACACAAGCTGCACATACAGTATGATATCCTTCTATGACTATTTGTTTGTTAACCGTTAGCATTAGCAACCCCTTATTTTTCCCGTGGCCGTTAGCAGCTTATGGGTCATAAGGTCGAAATGTATTCACAACTGTTAATTTAGCAGCATAACTTTTGTTTTTGCACATTGATAAGATCTTGTAGTCAGCTGACAACGGTGCTGGCTCAACTTGTTTGTACGGTTTGTGTCAATAAGCGGCGGCTATTTCTGTATACAAGGTGCTCGCGCATTGTATAGAGAGGCACAATAATGCCTCTATACAACACATTAGGAGAGCATTAGGAGAGATCGGAGCCTCGTTAGCAGTCATTGTTGAGTTTACAAATCGTTTAGTTTCCTTTGTACCACTTATTTGTTTTGTATAGAAAGTTAAGGAGAAACTGTGCTCAGGTGGCACAAAGGCGGCACCACTTCCTCTAATGACGTAGGTTTGTTGCTTTAATGAAGTTTTAGCCCGATTTATGACATGGTTACTAGGCAACTACCGTGTCATCGTTTATGAACAGGAAGTACATTTTTAATTCTAAAAAATGGCTAAACAAAAATAGTAATAATCTCACTTTACAAATAACTGCTTTGTTTTAATCTGTAAGGGGGCTTTACATTTAACAGTTTAGTTTTGTCTGGGTTTAGTTTAAAATTTAAAACGAAGAAAAAAAAGTAAAATAAGTAAGGTATGAAGGTATGAAGTGGGCAATGACCATGGAAGTATAATTAGAACTGGAAGATGAGCCCAAGATGGCGGCCCGTTGTTTTCAATGGCTTCTGCTCAGTGGCGCATTGGCGCCAAAAAAGATTTTTTCTTCCGCATTATTTCCTGAATGCAGGCTAGCGCCTCCCACTATCGTGACGTCAGAAAAGTGACGGCGTGATCAGTTCTGACCAATCAGCGCGATGGTGGCCTGAGCGGGGGGAGAGCGGCGGAGGACAGGGAGGAGCGGAGAGAGCGCGGGCAGCGGTAAGCTAGGCTAAACACCGTTTAAGCGTTTGATGCATTGAAAAAATTGGAAAATTTATGTTGTGAAACTAAAGAGAAATACCTTCAAAATGAGACCTTAGTTTAAGCTGTAGGTGCCGTGTCAGCGGAGCACGGACAGTTTGAAGTGCCAAAAAATGCATTGACACTCAATGGAGAAATTTTTCTTGGGCCCAACCGCTGCAGTACCGCAGAGCGGCCATATCGCCACTCGCACCGGGAAAGAGAGGGCGGAGTCCAATCCAGATAATATAATACATCCATGGCAATGACAGCAGGTGCTCACTAAACAGCTGTGTGTAATACTGAAAACAGCCCCACGGGAAACACACACCACATCAATGTAGTTCCAGTTATATTTACAAGTTTAAAGATGGTCAGTTAAATATAAATATCATCCTTTTAAAAGTATCAAGAAAAAAGGAAAAAAAAAAATTTTAATTAATAATCAGTGCTAAATAAACTCCATATACACAACTTAACAACCAAAAAATAAAAGTTTAGTGAGCCTTTTTTTTATTTTGGGACCAAATATTTATTTTTTGCAAGAAAAGCACAAATAAATTGCTTTAGTTGCCACTAACCACCTTCACTTTTATGAAACATGAGAAAAACAAAAGAGAGAAAAGAAGACAATATCCCCTCACAAGAACAGCACATTTAGCAATTACACTTCTTTGTATCACGTTTGGGCTCGGTGCCTAAAATATTTCTCAAGTTGTTGCTACACAGTGAATGAAAAAAATCATACAAAAGCAATAAGATTCTATGAATGAATCCCCCAAAAGAGGAAGAGTTGGGTTTGCAATGCCATCAAAATGGGACTTTGTAGACTGTTTGTACTTTCACTTTGATTTGTCCAAACAATATTCTAAGCATTTTCACCATGATTTTTTTTAACTACAACAAGCAATACTTTAAACTACTTTTATTAGAAATATATATATAGGGTTAGGTTTTTTTTTTCATCACGCAACGCTTGAATTGGACAATTCATATTATATGTCATTTTTAATTATAAACATATAGGCCTCTATCTTGTCAAATGGCGCAGTTACCTTGCGCAAGTAGCTAGTCCGAAAAGTCGCCGCAGGCGCTTTTTGAAAGACTAGGCGCAATACGAAGTCTAAAAGGCGGAACCAGTTGGCGCTGATTTGAATAGGGTGGAGTTGAGCTGCCTGCAGGTGGAACCCTGTGAATTTGAAGATGCGCATTGGACAAAACCTAAGAGTGTGGCCTGACGCACGCTCTTAGAAAGAAAGTGTGAAAATGTTAAGAAAATGAACAACAGGTTATGGGCCTAATTAATAAAAATATGTAGGCCTCACACATTGTTTTTCTTGAATTAGGTCAATTCATTATTATTTTTTGTTTGTTTTATTATTGTTTTTATAGGCTGCACAACAAAGGCTGCATGATTCACGAAACGTGTAGACCTAGCTTATGTGAGGGTCTAATTCTGACATAAAAGAAATAGGTTTGTGTCCGTGAAAAAAGATGAAGTTGTCCTCTCAGTCAAAAGCCTACAAGAAGAGTTTTCCTAAATGTGTTTTGCCAAAAACTAGGCCACAACTCGGATTGGCCGTATGGAGATATCAACAGAGTAAATCATCACCTCTATGTCAGTTTTTATTTTTTTGAAATACGTTCAGTAACCGCGCAGTTACAGAACAGCAAAATAACTAAACCAAAAGCAACACAATAATGAATCTAGCGCGAGTCGCGGAGATCGCTGCCGCTGCGTCTGCTGCGTGAACCGTGTACAGGCGCTCCGTTTTATTATAAAGACAAGCAAAAACAAGATGTAAAATGTTCATTACGGTTGGCTTTGTTCGTGTCATGAGCGGGTTGTGGAGTCTGCGGAGGAGCTGACGAAGGCACAGAACCACAATCAGACAGACCGGACTCACCCAGAGCCAGGTCTAGACCAGGACACAGGACTAACTGCGGCAGGTCTCACAATGTATTTCTGTGTTTAAGAAGAAGCCTTTCTTATGTATTTCAAGAGGTTATAAGCTGCACTTTCTGATCACATTTATTTACCAGTAAAACCACGTTTAAACACAAGCATGCAAATACTACACTTACCTTGTGTCAGAAAGCAGCACATCCATGTCAAGCGTTGGTAACTGTCCTCACTGAAGAAAATTGAATAAATCCAAACAATGACCGCTGTCCAGAGCGTGTCCTAAAGTTCTGTCAGACTGCTGTCGCTCTGTCTCTGGGTCCGTGTTTCTGCTTAAAGCGCTCCAAGTAAACACAGTCCTCCAAACGCGGGCCAACTTGCTCCTTGTTCGCGGTGTGATGAATGATGTCGTCATTCCTTAGTCATGCGCAAAAGGTTTTTTAAATACAAGTTATAATAGTAAACTATAAAAACTATAAAACAGCAAATATTGTAGGCTTTCGGCCAGAACTCATCCTCAAACTCACGAAGCTCCACCTGCAGGCAGCTTAGCTCCACCCTATTCTGATCAGCCCCAACTAGTTCCGCCTTTTAGACTTCGAATTGCGCCTAGTTTTTCAAAAAGCGCCTGCGGCGACTTTTGGCACTTTTGCCAGCGTCACGTTTTGCGCCGCTTTCACAAGATAGAGGCCACAGAGTTCAGGTATTTAGAATTTGGTAAGAATCAAATACAAATACAATTCTTGTTAAATGAAGAGAAAACCCTGTTAGAACATGATAAAGAAAAAGTAGTCTCTTTCAAAAACAACTCCCTGATTGGAGAGAAAGCATCATATTAGTTTGACTCAGAACTGACTTTAGAGATGATCAAAAACAACATGTGTTCTTGGGGAAGACTTGAGGCAAAGTGTATAAGTCTGTTAAGACACACAAAGACAGTGCTCTCAGAGCGTCCACATGGAGCTGAAGGCTATTCGAAGAAAGTCTTTAACTAGACCATTGACCTGACTATGAACTTAAGGACTGACACTGCTGGCAAAACTCTTTTTCATCCCATTTTTTTTTTTTTTTTTTTTTTTATTTTGTAATTTTGCTGTCTGAGTTTAGGCTTTCATGTGGTAACAACGCAATTATTCAAACTCTTCTAAAAATGTTTTTAACTGCCAATTTCTCAAAATGCATTTGGTTTGCAATATCACCTTCTAAAGTGTACAATGCCCAGACAAGGCTCAAGACAGGATCAAAGCTTGAACTTTGGTCGACTGGACTGGACATCGGGTGTACACTGACGGCAAGGCGGCTTGGAAGCTGCATCTGACTGCTGCTGTCTCTGTGAAAAACAGACTTCATGCCCATTTTTTTTGTTTGTTTTGTTTGGCCAGGTGTGCAATCTGTTTCTAATGTCTTATTACTGAATTAAATCCATGTCATCCACACAGTTCTATGGTACATTGTGAATTTAATGGGGACCTATTCTGTCAAAATCACTTTTCTAAGTTTTTAACCTAGTTATAATGGCCTTCCTTTATCATTAGTTTATTCAAAGTTATATTTGAATTGATTCATGAATGTTTGAGTAATCTTGTATTGTTCTTAAGCTCGAGCTTAAGTGCTCAGAAATCCCCGTTCTCACCTACCACCTATCCCCTCCCACTTGTCTGTCTTTACTTGATATATTTCAAAAGATTATTACTCAAAGTGAAGCATAAATGGTTCAAAACTGTCCCAGAGCCACCTTTCAACAATAATAATTTGTTATTTCAAGTCTGTTGCTTTTTATTGTTACATTTTAAAATGAAGAGGCGGGCTTATCAGTTCTGCAGTTTTGAACAGGAAGTCAGTAGAGCTGTTTCTATTTTTAAGTTGTTTTAGTTCAACTTTGTGTTTTACAATGAACAAAAGGTAAATTACTGATCTACATATGTTCTAGTTTCTTACTAAATATTAAAAAAACACAACCCAATTCAACAGCCAATTTCTGAAAATGCTTTTTCATTTTGTAAGACTGCAATGTCACCCTTGAAAGTGGGTCTTACACACACCAAATTTACAGTATTGGACTGAACGAATTGGAACTCTTTTACTGTAAAGCAGCCTCGATAATGATCAAAAGATCACCATAGCCACTCATAAAGGTCATTGTGATCTTTTATTAAATGCACCAATCTACACATTTTCAGGACAAAGGGATTGATTGTTGTGTGTATAAGTAAAATCCATTTTCTTCACCATGTTCTAACAATCCTGTATTGTTTTGCAGCTGATGCTCCAAGGCTCAGAAAAATCTTGTTTTAATTTTCCACCTAACCCCGCCCAAAATTCTGAATAAAACATTTGGGGTTAAAAAAAAAAAAAAAAGTCTTGTAAAATCTGTTACTTGTTAGTTAAATTGTTGAATGAAAAGGCAGGGCTTTGTCACTGTACCGAGACCGGTCTTGTAATTTCTGCAGTTAGTCTTCAAGTCAGTGGACCTCTTTCTACATTTATTTGTTTTGAATTGAACAAAATGTAAAATACAATGTCTAATCAGGGTTTATTACTAAAACACAGTATATCTCTTTTAAATGTGTTATTGAACAGGTGTGGCAGATCAAAATGCTGATTAGACAGCATAAATATTGCACAAACTGTGTGTGACAATCATCAACAGTATCCTTTTATTGTGGCCTAAGCCACAATAAAAGGATACTGTTGATGATTGTCGTGTGACTAAGGAAATATTCCAGTTCCAGGCCGACTCTAAAACCTTACCACAGATGTTGCACCATGCACCTTAACACTGTATTTGTGATTGAAAGCTGCTCATATCTGGCAACCCAGAGATAATAGAATTGCTGCAAATCAAGTACAATATGTGTCATTTATCCCACTGCAAATAACAACCCTGCTTTTTCTGCAAAACTACTATGTTTCTCTCCTTCTTCCTTTTCCATTGTGACGTCCATGTGAGATCTGAAAGTGCCGGGGGCAGGCACACATTACTGTCAGGCAGACGCCTCACTACTGTGTGTGTGTAGATGTTTGTGTTTTGTGTGTGTTCTGCTCTGAGATAAGCATGGACCAGTGCTGTGGCCTCAGGTCAGAGTGTGAACAAGTGGAGCTATAAATCGGCCTCCACTGTTACAGAAAAGCTTATTATCATGTGTCACCACTTAAATTATATTTCTTTAAGCCATCCTTTACTTTAAAGTTTACAATAAATGCCCCCATAGGGTTTATTCCTTTGCTCATTTAAACATTTTAATTTCCTTTTCCCAGTGCCTTTCTGCTAATATACAGAGAGAGAGAGAGAGAGAGAAAGAGAAAGAGACAGAAGAGTGAGAGAGAGAAGAGTGAGAAAGAGACAGAAAAAGAGAGAGAACAGACAGAACAGAGAGAGAAGAGTGAGAGAATGAGAAAGTTTGTGCTGAAAAAAAAAAAATCTTTGTTTGTCTCCGTTTTAACGAGTTATGGTGAAACTCTGCTAAATGTGTAATAATGACTGTGTATTTGTAGTTACACATGATTGTTAGTGCTGCTGTCAGTGATAACTCTTGTTTGTGTGAGGACATCAGGTGTAGCCAGCAGAGCCGGTCACTTACTCCTGATGTGGAGCTCCAGTCTTGGTGAGCAGAGTCAGGACAAAGAACATGAAGATGACGAAGACGGCCAGGCCCACCCAGAAGCCGATCACAATAGAGTCTGCACAGACAACACACATGTCTTATTTAGGATTCCAACTGTTGGGACATAGTCATTTTTAAGAAATGCCCCTATGTAGAGAGAACCAAAAGTGAAATGGAGCACAGTTAGATGCATGTGTGAAACATGAGCTACTGTCTATTTAGAAATTGGCACAATTAAAGATCTAGAGATCCATATACAGTAGAAATAGCATGTAATAAACAAGGGCTGGCAATCTGGGAAAATAGAATACATATTGTGTATCTTCATATTAATCCATCTTGATGTTTGATTCAATTATGTTTAACCTTTTTCAAAAACAAAAAAAAAAAAAAATGTATTTACCAATATTCAGCCTAAAAGTTTGCTCCCAAACCACAAGTTTTTAATGACAAAGGATTGGTTAACAATCTTTCATCCATCCATCCACTTTATTTGTAAAGCACATTTTTAAAACAAGACTGCTTTGAAAGTGCTTGCACAATATTAATAATAAAAAACATGATATTAAGCATATAGAATAAAAACAACAAATCACATTCCAAATACCAAAAGTAGAATAAAACAATAAGACACATAACACAATATCATGTAAAAACTAAGTAATTCAATTCAAAATCTTCATTAAATAATTGATGATTCAATATGATAGAATCTCAATTTCTTGATTAATTGAATAACGCTAAAGTACATTTATATTTTACAAGTGCTGTACAGAATATACTGTATCTGATCCAAAATCTTGGAAAAATAGTTTTTGTTTTTATTTTTGTTCAGTTGAGATTGCAAAACATGTTCAATATTTTAGTGGCACAAGGCAGTGAACATGTTTTAAGTAAAACTAAAACAATAGCTGTAGCTTAAATATCAAGCAAATGATTGAAAGTATCCAGTGTGTGGAGTTTTAAGCTGAGAGAAGACAGCAGTCTAAACATGCAGGAGCTGTGAATGAAATATACTGTATGTCAACTTCAGGTGTATTTTGAATGAAGAAATACCACAAGTCAATATTCACTTGATAAGCTCTAAACACGCTTTTGGAAAAACAGTTTTAAATGTATTAGTCAAGACAATCAATGCAAAACTCTTTTTCCTGTTTGCTTTCAACACACAGACTTTCATCTGCAAACATGCAAATCCAATCTGTCCAATCTGCTCCTGCTTTCATGGATTTAAACAGACCATTACTAAGTATGATCCATTTGATGTAAGTACAACTCGTACACTGAACTGAAGCATTCTTCATAAAGACATGCGTTTAAAACCATACTGTGGAAAATTATAGATTAATGAACAGCATTACCATGGAAACAGAAAGAGATCTCCTGGAGATAGAAATGTGTCATTTTGAAGAGATGTGAGCTCACACACAGTAACAAAACATGTATTTATATGTAGCTTTTTTTTTAGTCTAATAAAAATATAAAGAAAAAAAAGTAAAAACAAACAAAAAAAAACATTATTATTATTTTTTTTTAGATTTATTAAGAGTTATTAAGAAGAAGTGAATAGAATTATTTTTTTCTGACATTTAAAGGACAGATACCATACGTTTTTGTGTTGTTCCTATATGACCCAAGCTCTAACTTGATTTTAGAGTTTATTGACTCGATAAGCTAGTGCAGCAGAAATGCTCTAATCAAGTCTGGTCTGATGATTTATTCACATAAAGCAGTGCAGACGATCTCTGAGATCAGTATGACATTCACAGATTTAGAACATTCAGCATAGAAACATGTCCATTAATGCCTCCCCCAGGGCGAGATTCTGAATCTCAGGGACTTCCCTGATTAAATAAAGGTCAATTAAAATTAAATAATTAGTGTTTTGGAGGGAACAACAGTGACCTTGCAGATTTTAGCAGTGTTTTTAACAAGAAAGCAAATTTAACTCAGATTAAAACTCAAAGTCGATTTTGCATATGTGCCCTTGGCATAGGAGTGGGCGATCTAGGAAAAAACAATATAATCACGATTTTTTTTCTCAAATTGATTGATCTCGATTTTCGATTTTATTTTATTCAACCTTTTCAAAATACACAAAACAAAAACTTCGTCCCATTTATTACAATTTTTTGAAACTGTACATCATTTATCTGCCTTTAAGTTTATTTTTTGCACCAAATACACATTTTTACTGACAAAAGATTGGTTTTCAGTTTTACCATTCAAACCCATCTACCAAATAATTGACGATTTGGTTGGATTTGATTTCAATCTCTTGATTTTTCGATCAGCCTACTTAGCATCACAAAAACATAAACAAAACAAAAAAATACTGGAATGCATAGGCCTATGTAAATGTAATTAAATTGAATAAAAATATACACGCTGGAAGCCTAAAAAAAACCCAAAAAACATGTAGGCTATAAGTGCTTTTACTATTTACTTTACGTGTCTAAACTTTTTTTAATTACGTTTTTTTTTCCTTTTTTACTAAATTTAGACACTTTCTATTTCCAATCCCTTCACACAAACGCATCCTCTCCGTGCATCCGTGCGTTCTTACATCTGTGCGCCTTCAACCCTTCAAAAGACACGGGCTCCTCGTCGTCGTAATACTCGTACTGCCACACGTAATCACTGCGACGCGCGCTGCTCCGGCTCCCGTTCGTCAGATCCGTCATTTCCAACTGCACTTTGTCCAAAGACGAGTCCCGTGCACTGACGATCAGCAGTAGAATGAACAGAATGCGAGAATACGTCCAGGAAACTATGCACGAGCAAATGTTTCGAGATTACACGCGTTATGTAGAAAAGTATTCAAGAAGATCAAAGCAGCGTGTAACTCCATGTTTTCTGTTCGCGTAAACTTCTCTGCGGAGACTTGTGGACTTGTGATGTTCCGTGCGCTCCAGCTGTGAGCCACTGTGGATCGCGTCAGAGCAGCTCCAGCCGTGAGCGTGGACCGCGTCAGAGCAGAGGCGTGTGTGTGTGCTCCGGCAGCCTCTGTCAGCGGCCAATGGAGCGAGAGATCCTGTCAGGAGCAGGAGGTTTACAAGGCTGAGAGGAATCCATTCAAATTCATGTCAAACAGCCGAGATAAGGGGAGGTGGAGCAGTCCTTGTACAATATAATCAGATTAGCCTTTCTGCTCTCTGGATGTCTCATTATTAAAATGGTTGGACTTTTAGCTAAGTAAAAAAAAAAAAAAAAAAGAAGAAGAAGAATACATATATTAAAAAAGGAACAAGAATAGGCTACTTTACATTTGGGTTAGCAATAGCCTATCATTAACCTATGCTTAAATCCGATGCTACGTCATGCGTTTTGTTTTACTGACGTGAAGATATGTGCTAGAATCTATTTCTCTTCATTGTCTTTCTGTTGTTTGGGCAGCACATGTTGACCCAGTTTCCTTATATTGTCAACAAGATTTAAGGTTTTCCACTGTGTTTCAAACTCTGAACCGACTTGACTCAGTTGGGGACCAAAGTTATAACACTCCAACTTCTAAACTGGCTTGGTTCTGTTCAAGGTGATCAAGATGGCGGACCACTAGCGTTTGTTCCGTTATGACTGTTAGCTTTAGCTTTTTGCTAGTTGCTCTACAGACTATGGAATCATGCACAGTTGCGTGTCCCCATGATTCTTTGAACAAAGAGCGGGACATTCTGACCGTTCAGACCAATCAGAGCGGGGGTTACAGAGCAGGAGCGGTAGCCAAAGCTAAAGCTTAAAAGCTGTTTCATGCAATACTAAAACCTTTAGAACCGGAAAAAAGTTTATGATGTGAAATAGGTAAGAACTGCTACAAAATGTGACCTAAAGCTGTAGATGCTGTTTCTGCTGAACACGAGCAGTTTGTGTTTGCATTGTTATTTAGGGAAAAAAGCTAATAGTTTGTAGAGGGATTTTCTTGCTGCACTTCAAAGGAGTGACCGCTGCTGCTAGCTACAACAAGCTATCAATATTGTATCTAGATAATATAGGCCTAATAGATCCATGATTTGTTCATAACCACTTTTTCCAATCAAATCAGTGGTGTAGAAACACAACTACCCCTTGCCTGTAGAGGTGCTGTGGGAGTCGGACAGAATCAGTCATTGGAAGTTCAAAGAAGACACCTGTCCCCATTTGTTTCTGCCTGATGTGTGTTACATCCCAACAAGCAAGAAATAGTACTTCTGTTGCCTGACCAGCCATTCCCTACACACTTTGACAGACACTTTATAAAGATGCGAGAATCTGGAATCAGAGCGCCGGGTTTCAATTTCGAGAGCAACCTTTCCGAGCGCTGAGTCAACCATCTCAGAAAACAGGGAAATTACACCAAAACAGTGACACGCTAAAGGATTTTATCGTAAATATGTAGCGCAAGGATTTTTTCAGTACGAAGGCTCTCAATATGGTTTGCTGCTCAGGTTTTAAAGGAACTTATACATTCTGAATTGTTCAAAACCGAAGCAAAAAAAAAGTTTCAAAATTGGCGAGGGTTAGGGGAGGGGCGGCTGTTTGAGGTTGGAATTTTGGACGACAAAGTGATTGGCTCTGACTTTGGTTCCAGACTTTTCTGCATTCGAACAAAATGTAAGAGGGTCTGGATGGTTTTATTTTTGCTTTTATGAATCTTTCGCTACAACCTCACATTACCAGCCCAGTGTGAGTAAAGGTGAAGTGTTGGAACGCAGACAATTTGCGAAATTTTGAAGAGAGAGAAGTGACGGCCTTGGATCGTTTGAAATGCACAAAATGTTAAAATCTTTTCTGTTTGAGTAACACCGGCTCTGAAAGGTATGTCATCTGCTTATGTAGCTGTACAACTAAATACTGAATGAAACTGTTCCATTTTTTCTGGCATTAACATGAACTATTTCTGTTCATTTAAGCTTTATAACTGATTCTTTTTGTAAATAATTGATGGCAAAGATGGTGTATGTTTGTGTTATCATATCACCCTCTGCCCCTCTCTTGTTAACTTATAATGTTTTTCCTTTTTACTTGTCTAGTCCTCAATCTCACATGTACGTTTTTTTGAGCCTCACATGCATTTAAGCCTAGATCATGTCACTGTTTCACTCTCGGTCTGTTTGCGTTCACAATACAAACAAACCTCTCCCAGGGCTCGACGACTTTTTCCGATCAGATTTTTTAATTTTAGCCCAGATCAGAAATCGGACATCCAGGCAAATGAATCCTGATCCAGAATCAAAAGTGTACTGTGAATGCATCCTAAATCAGAGGTCCTCAGGTCTCTGATGAATTGATTACGGTGGTGCAGTGTTAAGGC
>CM076405.1:186687-207488 GCA_038363315.1 Mugilogobius chulae | reverse complement strand
TTTTCACAACTTCACCAAAAAGGGCTCCGGTGGCTCCGTGTCCGCGACAAAACGAAACGTGTTGGGGCGCCGTATTGGCCGAACCCGTTGAGACACCGGATGGGACTGAGCCGTGTGAGGACACTCGGACTTTTACCTCTCGACTTCGTTTGGCTTTGGATTGGATGGATGCAGTGTGAGCCGGGGTTACATTTGTGTCTCGTCTCCGGGGTCTCAGTCCTTCAGTCGGCGTTCTTGAATGTTTAAAGTCTATGATTTGTGTCTAGTCTCGAGTATAGTACCTTCAGACGTTCCTTCTCTCTCATGTTAACTCTTATATTTGTTGCTTTATTCTCTTTAGGCTTAGTCTTGAGCGTTGAGGACCTTTCAGACGGGCAGTTCTGGGTATGTTAATCTTATAATTTGTGTTTTTAGTCTCGAGGGTAGAAGACCTCCAGACTGCGGGCTCTCTCAGAATCGGCTCTCAGCTCCACTCGCCCTCCTCATCTTTAACTCTTATATTTTGTACTTTAATTCTGTTCTAGTCTCTGCTGTAGAAGACCTTCAGGCGGTCCGCTCTCTCAGATACGGCTCTCAGCTCCACGTCGCCCTCCGCATTCGCAAGATGAGCTGCACTACCTCGTTCTCTCACACAGATGTTGTTTCCCTTGTTCTTTGCCGCCCAAAGCCACAGACTGCAGTGTGAGTCGGCTCCTCCCACATCTCAGTGAGGCTCCTCCCACTGCAGGTGAGTCAGGCTCCGCCATTCGAGGACAAGCTCCTCCCCTCCTGAATCAGCAACCATTCTACCTTTACAGCTCTGGTCCCTCCTTTCACTCTTCTTCTCTCTTTCTCTCTGCACAGATCTCTGTCGTTTGCTCTTCTCTTTCTCACTCCTCTAATATTTCCCTCTCTCTTCCTCCTCCCTCTCTCCTCCTACTCTCTTATCTCTTCCCTCTCACCCTCTTCTTTCCTCACAGATCCCTGCGTGTGCTGTTTCTTTCTTTCCTCTTCTTCTTTCTCTCCCTCTCTGTTCCCTTACTCTCTTTCTCTCTCTCTATCTACTTCTCGCTTCTTCTCTCTCTCTATTCTTATTTCTCTTCTTCTCCACAGATCCCTGTCATGTTGCTCCTCCCTCCCTCCCTCTCCTCTTCCCTCCTTATTCTCTCTCTTCTCTCTCTTCCCACAGATCCCTGTTCATTGTGTGCTCCTCTCTCCCTCACCTCTCCTCTTCCCTCTCTCCCTTCTCCTTCTTCTCTCTCTCCCCTCTCTTATTCTTCTGCTCTCTCTTCACGATCTCTCCGTTTTGCTCTCCTCTTTTTCTTCTCCCCTCACTCTCTTCTTCTTCTCTCTCTCCTCAGATCCCTGTCGCTTGTTGCTCCTCTCTCCCTTCCCGTTCCTCTCCCTCTCTTATTCTTTCCTCTTCTCTCCCTCCTCTCCTCTTTCCCTCTCTCACCTTCTCCTTCTTCTCTCTTCTTGCACAGATCTCTGTAGCGCTGCTCTCTCTCCCTCTCCCTCTTCTCTTCTTCTCTCTAACCCTCTTCTTCTCTTTTCCTCAGATTCCCTGTCGTTGTCTCTTCCTTCCTCTCCTCTTTCCCTCTTCTTATTTCTCTCTCCTCCCAGTCCCTGTCGTGCTCTCTCTCCTTCCCTCCCTGCTTTCCCTCTCTTTTCTCCTCTCTCCAACAGATCCCTGTCATTGTTTGCTCCTCTCTCCCTCCCCTCTCCTCTTTCCCTCCTACCTTTCCTTCTTCTCTCTCTCCACAGATCCCTGTTCTGTCACTCTTACTCTTTCTCTCTCTCTTCCTCTCTCACCTTTCTTCCTTCTTCTCTCTCTCCACAGATCTCCTCGTTGTTTTCTCAGAGAAGTATGTTGGTCTGTGTTTTTCCGACGATGGACTCGTTGGCAGATCCAGTGAGCAAAACCTTTCTTCCTTTATGATATCACATTTATGAAGTGTTTTCCAGAAGTGTAGAAGTTGTTTTCTGCTCAGGGACACGGTGAACCATCATGGTCGCTGTTACCTGGACGATTCTTCCGGTCCAGTCTCCTCTCTCTCACACAAACACACACACATGTTTGTAGAATCTCTAAACCAGTGTTCGGGCAGGACTATGACAGAGGAATTCCCAGCTTGGCACGCGATGCATGGTCACGCTGTTCATCGTTCATTTACGCATCAGTAAGTGCTATCATTAACTGTCGCTCCTCTGACTGACAGATGGCTTGTAGAAAAAAAAAAAAAAAAAAAAAAAAAATGGACACTGTCCACGTTCCATCAGCTTCCTCCCTCTGAGCGGCACCGCCACTTTGGAACTTTCCTGTGGTTTGGTTAGGGCTGCACAATATATCGAAAAAATATCGATATCGCAATTATTGACACGTGCAGTATCCATATAGCAAGGATGTGCAATCATTATTTACATTTGTATGCATCTATTCATCCGTTTTAGCGGCGAGTGGTTTGACTTCGTTCTCGTCTCCTTCTTAGAACAACTCTTGTGATTGTTGGTTTAAAACAAGATGAAAAGGCACAACACCTAGTTGTGAGTAAAGCTGTGGACCTGTCAGGCATAACGTTGCGGGGCACCGACTTCGGTTGCAGATTTTCAGGCAACCAGCCAACTAACCGTAGGCGAAAAATCGTTCCAAACATTGGACCGCGCCCAAATTAAAATTAGGTAATAAAATGATAAGCAATTACTGAGACAAAGAACGTGTGCGTTTATACGCACATAGTTTTAATAGTAATAACGACTTTAAATAAAAGCTACAGAGAAATCTCTTCATGAAAAATAAAATCGCAAAAATTATCGAATATCGCAATCTCAAGCCCATTCGCATATCGCAGGAAATTTCATATCGTGCAAGCCCTAGTTTGTGTGTGCGCTGAGACCGAGCGGAGGAGCAGACATGGAGCATGCGCGTGGTGCTCTGTCGCCTGAGTGAGCGTCTCTCTCAGGCAGACGAGAGAAGCAGTGTGCAGCCGTCGTGTTTGACTCAGAGCTGCTCTGACCCTGTTGTAATCTGCAAGCTCAAAATGTGGCCTGATTTCTGTTCAAATTTCGTGAAGAATCAGACTCGTGTAACAGCCTCAACATTCCTCTAACAACAGGCAAACTTTTCAAACTAAACAACTGTCCTATTGTGTCTGCAAACGAGATCTTATTGTGAAACGCCAGAGATAAAAACAATTGGCAAATGAATGTAGGACAGGAAAAATACCACGTAATGTGATCACGTCTGTAGTGACACATCAGAGGAACTTCAAAAGTGGCACTCGAAGCTAAAAAGATCTAAAGTAACTCTGAGCTCTCTGTTTCTCCGGTCAGTCTCTCTCTCTCTCACACTCACTCTCACATTCACACACATTTGTAGACTCTCTAAGTAACTCGGTGTGTGTTTCTGGATGATTCTCTGGCCTCACATCTCTAACGTTTGTAGACTCTCTAAGTAACTCTGGGTGTGTGTTTCTGGATGATTCTCTGGCCTCACACTCTCTAACGTTTGTAGGAATGGTCTAAAGTAACTCTGGGTGGTGTTTCTGGATGATTCCTGGTCTCACACTCTCTAACGTTTGTAGAATCTCTAAAGTAACTCTGGGTGTGTGTTTCTGGATGATTCCTCTAGGTCTCACACTCTCTAAGTTTGTAGAATCTCTAAAGTAACTTCTGGTGTGTGTTTCTGGATGATTCCTGGTCTCACACTCTCTCACGTTTGTGAATGTCTAAGTAACTCTGGTGTAGTGTTCTGGATCATTCTCTGGTCTCACACTCTCTAACGTTTGTAGAATGTCTAAAGTAACTCTGGGTGTGTGTTCTGGATCATTCTCGTCTCCACACTCTCTAACGTTTGTAGAATGTCTAAATGAACTCTGGGTTGTGTGTTTCTGGATCAGTTCTCTTGGTCTCACACTCTCTAACGTTTGTAGACTCTCTAAAGTAACTCTGGGTGTGTGTTTCTGGATGCATTGTCTGGTCTCACCACTCTCTAACGTTTGTAGAATGTCTAAAGTAACTCTGGTGTGTGTTTCAGGATCATTCTCTGTCTCACACTCTCTCACGTTTGTAGAATGTCTAAAGTAACTCTGGGTGTGTGTTTCTGGATCATTCTCTGGTCACACTCACTTCAAACTTTGTAAGAATGTCTAAGTTAACTCTGGGTGTGGTTTCTGGATGATTCTTGGTCTCACACTCTCTAACGTTTGTAGAATGTCTAAAGTAACTCTGGGTGTGTGTTTCTGGATGCATTCTTGGTCTCACACTCTCTACGTTTGTAGAATGTCTAAAGTAACTCTGGGTGTGTTTCTGGTCATTCTCTGGTCTCACTCTCTAACGTTTGTAGAATGTCTAAAGTAACTCTGGGTGTGTGTTTCTGGATCATTCTGGTCTCACACTCTCTAACGTTTGTAGAATGTCTAAAGTAAACTCTGGGTGTGTGTTTCTGGATGATTCTCTGGTCTCACACTCTCTCAGTTTGTAGAATGGTCTAACAGTAGAATGTCTAAAGTAACTCTGGGTGTGTGTTTCTGGATGATTCTCTGGTCTCACACTCTCTCACGTTTGTAGGACTCTCTAAAGTAACTTGGGTGTGGTGTTCTGGAGATTCTCTGGTCTCACACTCTCTAACGTTTGTAGAATGTCTAAAAACTCTGGTGTGTGTTTCTGGATGATTCTCTGGGTCTCACACTCTCTACGTTTGTAGAACTCTTCTAAAGTAACTCTGGGTGTGGTTCTGGATGATTCTCTGCTCACACTCTCTAACGTTTGTAGAATCTCTAAAGTAAACTCTGGGGGTGTTCTGATGATTCTCTGGTCTCACACTCTCTCAACGTTTGTAGAATCTCTAAAGTAACTCTGGGTGTGTGTTTCTGGATGATTCTCTGGTCTCACACTCTCTCACGTTGTAGAATGTCTAAAGGTAACTCTGGGTGTGTGTTTCTGGATCATTCTCTGCGTCTCACACTCTCTAACGTTTGAGAATGTCTAAAGTAACTCTGGGGTTGTGTTTTCTGGATCATTCTTGTCTCACACTCTCTAACGTTTGTAGAATGTCTAAAGTAACTCTGGGTGTGTGTTCTGGATCATTCTCTGGTCTCACACTCTCTAACGTTAGAATGTCTAAAGTAACTCTAAACTCTTGTGTTTCAGCCTGAAGTCAGCTCTGAGCCTGCTTCTCCTCTCGTCCCGTTTCTGCATCGATACGCCAGCGCCTCGACAAGAAATCCTCCGTGAGTCTCATCCACGCAGCGTTCGAACTGGCACAGGAAACTTTACAAACACTGGGAACGTTTGGGAAAATAAAGAAATCGGTCCAACTCCTGCTTAGTTAGTTTAAACAACGTGGCCGTAAAAGAGAATAAATAAGACAAAAAACAAACTGTAATTCATACATTTGCAGCTGAAAACTTTGACGCGCATTTTTCTCGTGTTTGAAACTGGAATAAAAACACAGAATTTAAAATAATATTGTAATGTTTGTCTAAAATGTCTGTGAAATTCAGTCAAAGTTTGTTGTGTTTTACAGCTGCTGAAGTTAGAGCAAGAGAGAGGAGAGAAGAGAGAGATGGAGAGAAGAGAGGGAGAGAGAGAAGAGAGGGAGAGAGAGAAGAGTGAAAGAGAGAGAGAGAGAGAGAGAGAGAGAGAAGAGTGAAAGAGAGAGAAGAGAGAAAGAGAGAGGAGAAAGAGTGAAAGAAGAGAGAGAGAGAGAGAGAGAGAGAGAGAGAAGAGGAAAGAAGAGAGAGAGAGGGAGAAGAGAGAGGAGAGAAGAGAGAGAGAGAGAGAGAGAGAGAAGAGTGAAAGAGAGAGAGAGAGGAAGAGTGAAAGAAGAGAGAGAAGAGAGAGAGAGAGAAGAGTGAAAGAAGAGAGAGAGAGAGAAGAGAGATGAAAGAAGAGAGAGAAGAGAGAGAGAAGAGTGAATGAGAAGAGAGAGAGGAGAGAAGAGTGAAGAGAGAGAGAAGAGAGAGGAGAAAGAGTGAAAGAGAAGAGAGAGAAGAAAATGAGAGAGAAGAGAGAGAGAGTTGTGAGAGAAAGAGAGAGAGAGAAAGAAGAAAGAGAGAGAGAAGAGGAGAGAAGAGAGATGAAGAAGAGAAGAAGAGAAGGAGAGAAATGAAGAGGGAGAGAAGAGTCAAAGGAGAGAGAAGAGAGAAAAAGAGAAAGGAAGGAGTTACTCAAAGAGAGGACAGTTTGTGTGTTTAAAAGAGACAGAGTGCTGGGAATAGAGAGTGACAGATACCAGTTAGAGGAACAGAGTCGAGAACAGCGAGGGAGGACAGAGAGCGAAGAAGAAGAAAAAAGCGGATACTTTACTTTCTGATGTTTTCCAGTGCTGAGTAGAGTTAAAGTTAGATTTCTTTTTCTCCTCCAGGTGCTGAACTTAGAGTTGAAGTTTAGATTTTCTTGTGTTTTCTCTCCTCCAGGTGCTTAAGTTAGAGTTAAAGCAGATCCGGGAGCAGCAGGATCTTCTCTTCAGATTCATGAACTTCCTCAAACAAGAAGGAGCCGTTCACGTGCTTCAGTTCTGCCTCACAGTCGGTCAGTCCCATCGAATCACACTCATTACGATAGGTTCAGTTCTGCCTCATTACGATAGGTTCAGTTCTGCCTCACAGTCGGTCAGTCCATCGGAATCACACTGGTTATCATTGTAATTGTAATTTCTTTTACTGTGAAAATGTAGTAGATTCTTTATTTTTCAAACTTTTTTTTTCTTAAATGTGTTGCTTCACTTGTGTTGTGTTGGTTTGATTCTGTGTCCAGACTTGTAAAAGGTGAAATGTGAATCTAAAGTGGATTTGTTTGGAGCTTTTATTGTTCAAACTCTTGGACATGTTTGTAGTTTTTTGTGCAGAAGCAGTTTGTAGTTTTGTCTCTTGTTCTGGTCCATTGACTTCCATTAGAAACTCTGAACATCCTCTAGAAAACTTTAGTGTTTGGTCCTTTTCAGAAGAGCTGAGGTCATTTTTAGACTTGATTATTGAAGTCATTGGGACAAAATGGCCTGAACTCTCAGACTCTCATGTGTTTGTTTGTTTGTTTGTTTGTTTGTTGTTTGTTTGTTTACAGAAGAGTTTAACGACAGAATCCTCCAGCCTGAGCTCTCAGACTCTCAGCTCTTCTCTCTTCACTCTTCCCTCTCTCTCTCTCTCTCTCTCTCTCTCTCAGACTCTCATGTGTTTATTGTTTGTTTATCTGTTTGTTTGTTTGTTTACAGAGGAGTTTAACGACAGGATCCTCCAGCCTGAGCTCTCAGACTCTCAGCTCTTCTCTCTTCACTCGGAGGTGCAGACCATGTACCAGACTTACTGTTTGGACGAGAGTATGATAAGATCAGCTTCGACCCGATCATCATCGATCAGATCCATAACAGTGAGTCCACACTTCACCACCGAACAGAACAGAACAGAACAGAACCGAACAGAACGTGTGAATACAAACACCAGGTTCAACAACTTAACCATCTGAGCAATAGAAGGTTTATATTTGCTTATTTAACTTATTCTCCAGTCTGTGACTTCTCTGACTCCAAAAGTTCATTTGGTCTTCTTTTCTAGATTCGTTTCATATTCCTATGTCAGACCAGGTTGTTTATTTGTCAGACCAGGTTGTTATTTGTCAGACCAGGTTGTTTATTTGTCAGACCAGGTTGTTTATTTGTCAGACCAGGTTGTTTATTTGTCAGACCAGGTTGTTTATTTGTCAGACCAGGTTGTTTATTTGTCAGACCAGGTTGTTTATTTGTCAGACAGGTTGTTTATTTGTCAGACCAGGTTGTTTATTTGTCAGACCAGGTTGTTTATTTGTCAGACCAGGTTGTTTATTTGTCAGACCAGGTTGTTTATTTGTCAGACCAGGTTGTTTATTGTCAGACCAGGTTGTTTATTTGTCAGACCAGGTTGTTTACTTGTCAGACCAGGTTGTTTATTTGTCAGAACCAGGTTGTTTATTTGTCAGACCAGTGTTGTTTATTTGTCAGACCAGTTGATGTCAGGTTGTTTATTTGTCAGACCAGGTTGTTTATTTGTCAGACCAGGTTGTTTATTTGTCAGACCAGGTTGTTTATTTGTCAGACCAGGTTGTTTATTTGTCAGACCAGGTTGTTTATTTGTCAGTAGACCAGGTTGTTTATTTGTCAGACCAGGTTGTTTATTTGTCAGACCAGGTTGTTTATTTGTCAGACCAGGTTGTTTATTTGTCAGACCAGGTTGTTTATTTGTCAGACCAGGTTGTTTATTTGTCAGACCAGGTTGTTTACTTGTCAGACCAGGTTGTTTATTGTCAGACCAGGTTGTTTATTTGTCAGACCAGGTTGTTTACTTGTCAGACCAGGTTGTTTATTTGTCAGACCAGGTTGTTTATTTGTCAGACCAGGTTGTTTAATTTGTCAGACCAGGTTGTTTATTTGTCAGACCAGGTTGTTTACTTGTCAGACCAGGTTGTTTATTTGTCAGACCAGGTTGTTTATTTGTCAGACCAGGTTGTTTACTTGTCAGACCAGGTTGTTTATTTGTCAGACCAGGTTGTTTATTTGTCAGACCAGGTTGTTTATTTGTCAGACCAGGTTGTTTATTGTCAGACCAGGTTGTTTATTTGTCAGACCAGGTTGTTTATTTGTCAGACCAGGTTGTTTACTTGTCAGACCAGGTTGTTTATTTAGCCAGGTTTTTTTTGTCAGGACCAGGTTGTTTACTTGTCAGACCAGGTTGTTTATTGTCAGACCAGGTTGTTTATTTGTCAGACCAGGTTGTTTACTTGTCAGACCAGTTGTTTTTAGACAGTTGTTTATTTGTCAGACCAGGTTGTTTATTGTCAGACCAGGTTGTTTATTGTCAGACCAGGTTGTTTATTTGTCAGACCAGGTTGTTTACTTGTCAGACCAGGTTGTTTATTTGTCAGACCAGGTTGTTTATTTGTCAGACCAGGTTGTTTATTTGTCAGACCAGGTTGTTTACTTGTCAGACCAGGTTGTTTATTTGTCAGACCAGGTTGTTTATTTGTCAGACCAGGTTGTTTACTTGTCAGACCAGGTTGTTATTGTCAACAGGTGTTTATTTGTCAGACCAGGTTGTTTATTTGTCAGACCAGGTTGTTTACTTGTCAGACCAGGTTGTTTATTTGTCAGACCAGGTTGTTTATTTGTCAGACCAGGTTGTTTATTTGTCAGACCAGGTTGTTTACTTGTCAGACCAGGTTGTTTATTTGTCAGACCAGGTTGTTTATTTGTCAGACCAGGTTGTTTACTTGTCAGACCGTTACATGTTTCGACTGCCTGTCTGCAGTTGTCTTCAGAAGCCTCACTTGATGTTACTGCGACGTGTCTTTGGCGCCCTTTTCCTTCCAGTAGGGGAAGGACGACAGCGCCCTCTGCAGTCCGACCTCTTTATAACAGTATCCCAAGTATGAGAAAGTCTCTATTTAGTTTATGGATTTCTATTTCCTCTTTTATCCAGCGTTGGTGTTTGTTGTCCTTGGTCCCAATGACTCTGGCCCTATCCCAGTCTATAACATTCAAAAGCACCTGTATGTTTGACAAAAATGTGCACCAATGACCGCAGTTCGACCCTCCAATACTTTTCCAGGTTCAAATATGACTTGGACCTGGAACTGCCCTAGATCCACAGATTCTGAAATTAGACCAAAAAACAGGGAGTAGATCAGAGTTCTGATCAAACTGATCAAGCGACCTCAATGACGTCACAACTTTACCTGAATAATGCCTTGTCCACACTGGTCCAGTCTCAGGTGTTTCAGCACAAATAATTGTCCTTGTCACGGCCCCTTTCGTCCCGGTAGACCCGATCCGTCTGGAAGTTCCCTTTTTTCTAAATAAAAGGTAAATGAATATCGTCATCCACACCTATATTCTTTACCCACAGCAGCAGTTTATCTAGTGTAATACAAGAGTTTGATCTTTCCTTCAACCTTTGAACACATCATCACACGTGACCTTATGTGCTTCGAAAAAATATCATTTTTGGCGATTTCTTAAACAATACTTTGCTTATTTGTTCATAAACAGTTAAATAATTCACAAATAAAGACTGTTTAGATTAAAAACAAGCTTTTTACATGATTATTTTCAATGTGTGCATGTTCTAATCACACCTCCAGACGGATCAGGTCTGCCGGGACGAAAGAGGCCGCGACAGTCCTAAACATCGTCCACACAAAGCAGGAGTTTCACTGAAAACGAAGATTTTTTAAACCAGGGGTCTCATTTATAAAGCCTACTTACGCACAAAATGAGCCTTGAAAAGTACGGAGCAGTCTTTACGTAAAACTTGAGATTTATAAAAACCATCTTGAACGTGAAACATAACGTATCTCCTGCACATTTTGGAGGTTGTGTATGTGAGACAGACTTCACTTAAACACGACTCAGAGGCAGGAGACACGTGAGAGGAGAGGACGGCAGGTTTGAGGAACATTTGAAATGGGCAAATATGACTTTAATTAAAACAAACCAAAAAAAAAAAAACAAGCATTTTTCAAAGCGCTCATAAAGCTTATGTGGGTGCGCTTCACGCTGAATGATCCTGCAGCAGCAGTATCTATAGTCTCTATAGTAAACGTTCACTAGACACAGTCTAACCCGCGTTTATGGAGCACGCGCGTCACACGCACAAGCTCACGTCCCACCGTCTTTTCCTCATGTCGCAGCTTCTTCCCAAACCTCGTACCACAGCGCAGACACGTCCTTTTACGCACACAAACCCCCGCCTGCATGTGGCTGCAGGCTTTATAAAAGTGATGACTTTTCCCCCTTTCATGTCCGTTTAACGATCTTTACAGCTGCACCAAAGCAGTGGTTCTGATAAAGTACCAACGTGTTTAAAATGACAGTGTGTTTTCAATGTCAGTGTGTAAAAGTGTCTCAGAGAAGCAAAGATCACTCTTGAATCAACTTCCCTGAGCCTGTGTGATGTGTTCAGCTGCAGCGTGTCTCCTCTGCTCCTCCCTCTGCTCCTCCTCTGCTCCTCCTCTGCTCCTCCTCTGCTCCTCCCTCTGCTCCTCCCTCTGCTCCTCCCTCTGCTCCTCCCCCTGCTCCTCCCTCTGCTCCTCCCTCTGCTCCTTCCTCTGTCAGTCAAACTCATTATCAGCTCATGTTTATTTAAATGGCTCATTTGCGTATCCGTTTATGGTGAGACGGAAGTGTGAAGGGGGCGTGGCCAGAGGCGGGATCAGTAGGAAAAGAGCGCTTATGGAAGGTTTTATAAATCTGGATAATTCACTCAGGACAAATCTCAGTTTTTTTCGTAGTAGCTTTTCCAAGTAGATTTTTACGCACTCTTTTATAAATGAGACCCCAGGTCCCCAAACTCCGGTTTAGCGTCTCCGTGGTTACGCTGACGACATCACTGCCCAGAGTCACGTCTCATCTGCAGAATCTTCTGACCTTTATCTGATGAAACCACAGAAACATTAAATAAATCCACTACAATCGCCATTAAATCAGTTTCCCAAGAATCTGAAGCATAAACCCACTTTCTCTTCTCTTCTGTCGCTTTTAGATCCTCGTTGTTCAAGTCTTCCTCTAGTTTTGTGACTTTGTCCGTGTCACGGCGCCTCGTTTCCACATCAGAGGAGTTTTAAGTGGGATGTCGTCGTTTATAAGCAGGAAGTAAAATAAGTCGAAAAAAGAAAGACTAAACTGGGATGAAATCGGTAAAATGTTTTAAAAAATTGTGTTTTAAATGGCAGGACGTCGTACACTGATATGATGTTTGTTTGTTTGTTTGCAGTTGCCGTGGCGCCCTACACTGATGTTTGTTTGTTTGTTTGTTTGTTTGTTTGCAGTTGCCGTGGCGCCCTACACTGATGTTTGTTTGTTTGTTTGCAGTTGCCGTGGCGCCCTACACGGAGGTGGTGCGTCTGCAGAAGACCACGTGTCTGTTTGAGGCGTATGAACATGTTCTGTCTCTGCTGGAGAACGTCTTCACTCCCATGTTCTGTCACAGCGACGAGGTGAGGCTCCGGGAGGGCATCTGAGACAATCTGAGACTCCACCGGGATCAGGGAGGGCATCTGAGACAATCTGAGGCTGTGGGCGGGGCTCTGAGAGTGTGTGTGCGGGGCTCTGACAGGGTGGGCGTGACTTAAGTACTATTTGCACGACATACTCTTTACCTCTGGACGTGTGTAAACTTTAAATGACCCACGACGTCTGAGTTTTGTACAGACTTTCACACAGACGTCTGTAATGTTTTAGTTTTTACAGAAACAACGACAGATAGATTTATGGAAACAACCTTTTACTTCACTCATGAGCGTTTCTTGTGTTTTCAGTTTGTTTTAACGTGAAAGAGCCTGAACCTGAGCTGCAGAAGTGTAAATGTGTGTCCTCGTTTATCAGAATCACATCCACAACATCAGAAGAACAACCGAAGTCTCTCTCTTTAAATCCATTTACACAGACAGACACATTCACACGGCTTCAGAATCACATGAGACAAAAGAGTTTGGAGAATTACAGGAGGAAACTTTACAGACATTTTTACAAACATGAACAATTCACACGAGAGAAGAAACTCAGACAACGTCCAGAATTATTACATTTACATGAGGTCCAGGGGTAAATATTAGGCCGTGTGAACAGGACTAAAGTCTGTGTTGTTGTTTCTCCTCAGTATTTCCGACACCTAAGGCCTGTACTACGAACGTCGCTGAACTTATCCTGGATAAGTTTCTCTTACCCGGGTTGACTAACTCAGATATGAGCCTCTCTCGATAAACTGTCCTACGAAACGAGTTCACAACTGGATCTCAATGAAGTCGTGCGCGTTCACGGAGCAGAGGCGGGGTTAACGCAAACTGACCAATCAGAACAATCGAGCTGCGGACTTCAAACGTGAGGAAACGTCAATCATGAAGTGAAATACGAGTATTAAAATCTAAGAAGGAAACGCTGCAGCTTCAAATGAAGTCTGAGCTTAATCAACCAATCACAGACACAGAAGTTACAGAGTTCATTTAAATGTCCTGCATGGATATAACAGACTAAAACACAAATGTGCAGACATGACGAAACATTTAATAGATCGACCGTTTAGTCTGAATGAACTGTGTCCTTTATCTGAGTCAAAGTGATGTAAAAATCCACAGCCAAATGTGACAAAGTGCAGTCGTTCATTATTTCTTGACAATGAAAGAATTTATTAATCATCACACAGATTAAACTGGATTCTTCAGTCACTGTTAAGATCTCATCCTGCTCTTAATAAATAGGTTACGTGTGCATCGCATTGATATAAAAGAAAACGCCGTAACTTTCACATTTCCTCATTTCTCCGCTGCCCTCTCTCATCTCTCTCTCTTCCCCTCTTTACAAACGGCTTAATTCTCGTCTCTGATTGGCCAGCGCCTCGCTCTTTAACTTATTCGGGAACTTATCCTGGTCCGGAGCAGGTTATGAGTTTGCCGCATGTTGCCATAGAGATCTACCTCGATAGGACGTGATCCAGTTTCGTAGGACCAGACCAGGTTTAACCCAGAACTTACCTCGCTAAACCCCAAATCTAGCTTCGTAGTACAGGGCTCTAGACTTATGAAGGTGATTGGGGCGTGGCTCTGGTTCTGTGGGCGGGTTTAGACTCTGTGGGTGGGGTTTAGACTGTGTGGGCGTGGCTCTGAGTGTTGTAAAGATGACTGACGGCTGTGTTTCTCCTCAGTATTTCCGACACGTAGACTCATGAATGTGACTATGGTACTAGCTCTGACTGTGTGGGCGGGGTTTAGACTCTGTGGGCGGGGTTTAGACTGTGTGGGCGGGGTTTAGACTGTGTGGGCGTGGCTGTGAGCGTGTGGGCGTGGCTCTGAGTGTTGTAAAGATGACTGACGGCTGTGTTTCTCCTCAGTATTTCCGACACGTAGACTCATGAATGTGACTATGGTACTAGCTCTGACTGTGTGGGCGGGGTTTAGACTCTGTGGGCGGGGTTTAGACTGTGTGGGCGTGGCTCTGAGTGTTGTAAAGATGACTGACGGCTGTGTTTCTCCTCAGTATTTCCGACACCTGCTGCGAGGCGTCGAGTCTCCCTCCAGAGGCTCCAGGATCAGCAGGTTTGGACTTTTCTCTTTTCTACTTTTGACCTTCTTCTGTTGTGTTTCCTGGAGTTTGATTCGGTTTTACGGTAAAAAGCTCAGCGAGATCAAAGTGTGAAGTGAATGTAAATGTGTTCCAGAAGCTGCAGCTTTGACGAGAGCTTCAGGTGAGTTTCTGTAGCGTGTTCTGCTCTGAAAACGGGTAACAGGTCAGGTGTTTGAACTGCTGCTGCTGCTGTCGATGTCGATGTGTGTGGAGCGTGAAGCGTGTAACATGGAAAGAGCACGGCGATGTGTAAACAGCAGAAATATAAACTTTATTATAATTATCTTTCCACTCTGCCCTGCTTTATAAAGAAGCCGCTCTGAGTTCTCCAGAGATTTCGGCGCCTTCCCGCGAGAAGCTTCAAACATCTGAATGTGTAACGTGACTAATTGCACTGGTTTGTTCATCGTTTTTCTCACCGTAACTTTAGATTTCTGTCGTTATTATCACTGCGCATCAACAGAAGTGTGCACAGCTTTCTCACTTTTGACACAGCGCTGAAGACAGACACACGCGGTTTACGTCGGTGGCGTCTGCAGATTCATACTCGTATCTAGAGAGCGTGTGTGTGTGTAATAAACGCGATTCAGAGCACTGTTTGTTCGATTCATCTACTGTGTAAAGTCGGAGAGAGTTATCGTGTGTGTCCTGTCGCCCATCAGCCAATCACACGGCTTCATTCGGTGACTGAAGAGAGACAGACGTGGGACGGAACAGACTTAGATCTATTTATCCATCAAATACATTTTTAAAAGGGCAGTAGAATCATTCATTAAAAACAAGCCTTTATAACATAGAATTATGTGGAATAATAAAAAGTGGAAAAATAAGTATTTTTGTAATTATTTTATTAGGGCTGTCAGTTTTATTGCGTTTTTATCGCGTTAACGCAAAACTATTTTAACGGCGACAATTTTTTTGACGCAAATTAATCTCATGCTTATTTTTCACCATTAAAACTCTTCAATGACGCGAGGTTCATAGAAAAACACAGAGCACAAGCAGAAAGAGACCTAAACAAAGCTCTGCTGGCTCACTTTTGTAGACTTTGGTAATGTTTCCACTCGATCCCACGACTGTCTGAGCGTGAGTGTGTTTGTTCGGCTTCGTCCATGTGCAGCTCCATCAGCTGATGAGGAGGCTCTGTACATGTTTCCACCTTCCAGTGTCTCGATAAAGTCGTGGTCCGTGGTCACTAAATGTGATGTTTGTCCACTCAGGTTGTTGAAACGATCCAATTGACCCTATTTTGTCCCGCCCACTTGGCTTGGAAATGCACTTCCTGTTTAGTTCTGTTAAGGTAGCTAACGTGTTTGTTTATCTGTCTTGTGGAGCAATTTTAATTAAATATAATGACAGTTAAAATAAACCCATCGACTGATATATACAGGCTAAATGCAGCTAAACAGGAAATGCATGTCCTAGAAAAGTAGGCGGGACAAAATAGGGTCAATATCCAGAATAGTCTTTCAAAACTCCGGTAAAAACTTTCGTAGTTCTACTTTTGGCTCCACTAGCTTAGCGGTAAAGCTTCGCTAGTTCTCACTAACACTTCCTTTAAATCCTTCACAATAAAAGCCTCATAATCTCCAGCTGCAGGAAGAACTTTATTGTGAAAGAGCAGTGTAATAAATGCTTATAATGAGTGAGACACGTCAATACCACGATTTGGCCGAATGTTATGGGAATGCATTATTATAAAATAATAAAATATATTAAAAAAAATTATATATAAACATTATTTTACACTTCAAGAGTGAAACAGATTCTACAAATAAAGACATAATAAACAGGAATTAAAGCTAAATAAATGATTAGAATGTAAAATACATTTAAAAATATATAAAATAAAAACATTTAATTATATGCGATTAATCGCGATTAAAATTTTTAATGGCTTGACAGCCCTAGTTTTTATGCATAAAGTCAAATTTAAAAACGTCTTAAAAGAAACTCTATTGTGAAGTTCTGGACTATGGCTTGAAAAAAAGATCTCCAACTGTACCTGGATGAAATCTTATTGACCCCTGGCGTGTCTTGTGTTCTCGTGACTTTCTCCAGACCAGTCGTATCTCACAGACGTTCTGCAGCTCAGATCAGTCTCGTTTGAGTCAGGTTTTGTTTTAAAGGAATTGTATGTAAGATTGTTATGTCCAATGTCATAAACAAGATCTATGTGTGTCACAGATACAAGGTCAACATGTCCAAATATACGATTATTTTACTGAAAATCATTGTCATTCTGAGTTATTAAAAAAGCAGTGGACATGACGTCTCTTTGTTGATGTTTACATTTAGTGTTTTTATTCTCCAGAGGGGGGTGCACGGTGGCAGAGTGGTTAGAGCTCTGGAGGTCGTGGGTTCGACTCCCGGGTCGGACCATATCAACATCTCATGATCTCTCTGGGTGGAGTTTGCATGTTCTCCCCGTGTCACCGTGGGTTTTCTCCGGTTTCCTCCAAAAACATGTATGTTTAGGTTCATTGGGCATCACTGTAAATGTCCCTTAGTGAGTGAATGAGAGAGTGAATGTTTGTCTGTCTAACCCTGCGACGAGTTGTCCACTGTCCAGGGTGTTCCCCGCCTAAGGCCCAAAGTCACTGGGATAGGCTCCAGTCACCTGCAACCCCTAACAGGATTAAGCGGTAGAAAATGAATGAATTCTCCAGAGGATTATCCAATCAGAACGCAGAATGAGCCTCACATGACTCTCTCAGTTGCGTTGCCAGTTTGGTTTCTTGGTCATGAACATGTTTAGTTTGATCTGATGTTGCTCCAGGACACAGATACACGTCTGTGATTGGCTCAGACACTTGTTTCCACACAGTTCTCATCAGGCTCCTCCCACATTGTGTAAGAATGCTTTTCTTGGAAACAAACCATGACAAAGAGTCAGGTGTCTTTTTGGTCAATACCCATGATTCATAACAAAACCTATTCCTGATTGGTTCGTGGAATCTCATCTTCGTTTGGGCTTTTCCCCCCAGACTCTGGCACTAGTGTAACCGGTTTATTAATAATATAATTACTCAAAATACATTTTCTTTATTTGTTGTGCATACCTGGTTAGTTACTGTGCTGTCTTGGCCCGGATGTGGGCTCTTCTTCGTCTGTCCCTCCGGCACTCTGGTATAAATTGGGAGGTTGTGGCTTCCTCTTCCCTTTTGAAACCCGTGTTGGGAAGAAGGTTGGTTATCCCATGTAATCCGGTGTTTTATGTGCATTTTGGTTATTATTTTACTTTTGTTTTGGTCATTGAGCAATCTGTAGTTGTATTTAAGTCAATATTAAGCCTTTAAGTTGTTCTGATGTTTTATTTATTGATGTGAAGAAATCGGGGGAAAAATACTGACGCTCATTGTCTCTTTTTCCCTTGTAGTTTTGGACCAGCGGTTAGCAGCACATGTTAAAGATTGTTTACTCTTGTTATAATCCATACTAAATGGAGCCTGCTTCCAAGCGATCGGATGTGTCTTGTGGTTCCCTCATGCACGGACAGCCGTAGACCAGCACACACAACGCAGAGTGAAACACACCGGTCACACTAGGCAACCAAAGTTCATCTGTGATTGTAATACCTTTTTTTACCACTAGTTGTGCATCTTACACACGGTTCCTTTAACACAAAAGTCTCAGACTCTGGTGTCTGCAAAGCAAAACTTTTCCAATTATAACTTTGCATTTAATGTGTTTTTACTGGATGCAGCCTGTTTGAGTGGATTTGGTCACATGAGCCTATTAACTACTAAAGTAAATACAATGGTTTTGCTGTTGCTGCTTTCTTGAGTTTTTCTCCTCAGACACTTTTCTGATCAGGTTATTGATTGATTGTTTTTCTGTCAGAAACTCGTCCCGTCGCGGTGAAACTTCGGGCATCAGTCGCATCGGCAGTAAAATCAAAGGAGTGTTCAAGAGCACGACACTAGAGGGCGCTCTGCTGCCCCCCAGCACCACCCCCGACCTCGACGACGAACTGGTCAGACTCACATTATTGATTACCTTTTAACCTGATCAGATCAATACCACACTCTCTCTAATCCTCTGGTTTTACTCTCTCACTCTTTCTCTCTCTCTCCATCTCTTCTTACTCTTTTATCTTTCTGTCTTTGCTTCCTCTCCCTCTTCTCTTTCTCTTTTCTTCTCTCTCTCTTTCTCTCTCTTCTTTCTTTTCTTCTCTCTCTCCTCCCTCTCACTCTTCCCCTCTCTTCTCTCTCTCTATTTCCCTCCCTCTCCTTTCTCCATTGCTTTCTTTCTCTTCTCTTTTTCTTCTCTCTCTTTTCTTCTTTCTCCCTCTCTTCTCTTTCCCTCTTAACTCTCCTCTGTCCCCACTCTCGCTCCTCTCTCTTTTCTTGTCTGTCTTTCTTTCTTTCTTCTTTCTTTTTCTTTTCTTCTCTTCTTTTCTCTTCTATCTCTCTTTTCCTCTCCTCTCTCTCCCCTCCTTCCCTTTTCTTCCCTTTTCTTTCCTTCTCTTCTCTCTTTTCTTCTCTCTTTCTCTCCCTCCTTCTTACTCTTTGTTTCCTTTCCTTTCTCTCTCTCTAACTCTCTTTCTCTTTTCTTTTACTCCCTCCCTTGTCTCTCCTTCTCGTTCTCTCACTCGTTCTTTTCTTCTCTCTCTCTCCTCCCTCTCCCTCTTTCTCTCCACTCTTTCTCTCTCTCTCTCTCTCTCTCTCTCCTTCTTTACTTTCCTCCTTCTCTTCTTTCTCTTCTTCTCTTCTCTTCTTTTTCTCAGGTGGAGGAGGCGACGATGGTCCAGGAGGGGGACTTCCTGTACGAGCCTCAGTCCTGGCCCGGTCCCGGTCCTGGTCCGGATCTGGTCCCGGTCTGGGGTCCAGTTCTGGTTCTGGGAGGAACTTGTCCGAGTGGAACGCCTGGATCCCGTTTATCGACGTGATGGAGGACGAGATCCGGAAGGAACGAGTCCCGGCTTTTCTGATCCAGGTTCAGCGGGACGACCGACGAGGAGGTACTGGACCAGAGCTGGACTGGGACTGGACCAGGACTGGACTGGGACTGGGTCTGGGACTGGACCTGGACTGAACCTGGACTAAAGCAGAGGAGGTACTGGGACTGGACTGGGACTGGACCAGGACTGGACTAAAGCAGGACTAAAGCAGAGGAGGTACTGGACCTGGACTGGGACTGGACTGGGACTGGACTGGGACTGGACTGGGACTGGACTAAAGCAGGGGAGGTACTGGACCTGAGGCTGGACTGGGACTGGACTGGAACTGGACCTGGACTGAACCTGGACTAAAGCAGAGGACGTACTGGGACTGGACTAGAACTGGACTTGAACTGGACTGGACCAGGACTAAAGCAGGACTAAAGCAGAGGAGAGACTGGACTAAACTGAGACTGGAACCGGTTCAGTATCTCCTGAACAGGTCTCAAACAGGACTCAAGCAGGACTAAAAAACAGGTCTAAACCTGGTCCTAACTCGTTTTAAACTTGGTCTAAACTCGGTCTAAACTCGATCTAAACCTGGTCTAAACCTGGTCTAAACTCGATCTAAACCTGGACTAAACCTGGTCTAAACTCGGTCTAAAACCTGGACTAAACCTGGACTAAACCTGGTCTAAACCTGGTCTAAACCTGGTCTAAAACGTGGTCTAAACCTGGGTCTAAACCTGGTCTAAACTCGGTCTAAAACCTGGACTAAACCTGGACCTAAACCTGGTCTTAAACTCGGTCTAAACTTGGTCTAAACCTGGTCTAAACCTGGACTAAACCTGGACTAAACCTGGTCTAAAACCTGGTCTAAACCTGGTCTAAACGTGGTCTAAACCTGGTCTAAACCTGGTCTAAACTCGGTCTAAACCTGGACTAAACCTGGAACTAAACCTGGTCTTAACTCGGTCTAAACTTGGTCTAAACCTGGTCTAAACCTGGTCTAAACCTGGTCTAAACCTGGTCTAAACTCGGTCTAAAACTCGGTCTAAACCTGGTCTAAACCTGGTCTAAACTCGGTCTAAACCTGGTCTATAAACTCGGTCTAAACCTGGTCTAAACCTGGTCTAACCCCTGGGTCTCTTCTGTTTCAGTGGGACATGAGTCTGAGAGCTGGTGTGTTCTCAGGAGGTACATGGAGTTCTACGTCCTGGAGTCAAAACTCACAGAGTTCCACGGTACTTTGACTTTTACTACAGTTATTTTACTTTTACCACAGTAAGAATGAGTCTTTTTAAGGTTTAGCAGTCTTTAAAATAGAAAAAGCTTGTTACATTTGCAGATTCATTCCTAAAACATTTGTGGATGTGTTTAGTGAGCTTTAAGTTTGTCTTACATTTATCTTTGTCTGATTCTGTAGATGTTAATGAGCTCCTTCAGTGTTTTATTGTTTTATTCTTTCTTGTGTCTCAGGAGCGTTCGCAGACGCGCAGCTTCCCTCCAAACGGATCCTGGGACCAAAGAACTACGAGTTCCTGGAGTCGAAAAGACCTGAGTTTGAAGAATATCTGCAGGTCAGTCAGTAACAGTCAGTCACAGAGTGAATAACCTGTATATATTTGTGTTTATGTTTCCAGAAGCTTCTCAAGTCCCAGAGCTCAGTAACAGTCAGTCACAGAGAGAATAACCTGTATATATTTGTGTTTATGTTTCCAGAAGCTTCTCAAAGTCCCAGAGCTCAGTAACAGTCAGTCACAGAGAGAATAACCTGTATATATTTGTGTTTATGTTTCCAGAAGCTTCTCAAAGTCCCAGAGCTCAGTAACAGTCAGTCACAGAGAGAATAACCTG
>CM076405.1:124187-181687 GCA_038363315.1 Mugilogobius chulae | reverse complement strand
CAGTACTTTTACTGCACAAACTCACCGTCCTGAGTCCTACTGCCAACATGGACAAGAAGGTACAAATATACTAATACTACAGTACTTTTACTGCACAAACTCACGTCCTGAGTCCTACTGCCAACATGGACAAGAAGGTACAAATATACTAATACTACAGTACTTTTACTGCACAAAACTCACCGTCCTGAGTCCTACTGCAACATGGACAAGAAGTACAAATATACTAATACTACAGTACTTTTACTGCATAAACTCACCGTCCTGAGTCCCACTGCAAACATGGACAAGAAGTACAAATATACTAATACTACAGTACTTTTACTGCACAAACTCACCGTCCTGAGTCCTACTGCAAACATGGACAAGAAGGTACAAATATACTAATACTACAGTACTTTTACTGCACAAACTCACCGTCCTGAGTCCACTGCCAAACATGGACAAGAAGGTACAAATATACTAATACTACAGTACTTTTACTGCATAAACTCACCGTCCTGAGTCCACTGCAACATGGACAAGAAGGTACAAATATACTAATACTACAGTACTTTTACTGCACAAACTCACCGTCCTGAGTCCTACTGCAACATGGACAAGAAGGTACAAATATACTAATACTACAGTACTTTTACTGCATAAAACTCACCATCCTGAGTCCTACTGCCAAACATGGACAAGAAGGTACAAATATACTAATACTACAGTACTTTTACTGCACAACTCACCTCCTGAGTCCTACTGCAACATGGACAAGAAGGTACAAATATACTAATACTACAGTACTTTTACTGCACAAACTCACCGTCCTGAGTCCTACTGCCAACATGGACAAGAAGGTTACAAATATACTAATACTACAGTACTTTTACTGCATAAACTCACCGTCCTGAGTCCACTGCAAAATGGACAAGAAGGTACAAATATACTAATACTACAGTACTTTTTACTGCACAAACTCACCGTCCTGAGTCCACTGCAAACATGGACAGAAGGTACAAATATACTAATACTACAGTACTTTTACTGCACAAACTCACCGTCCTGAGTCCCACTGCCAACATGGACAAGAAGGTACAAATACTACAGTACTTTTACTGCATAAACTCACCGTCCTGAGTCCCACTGCAACATGGACAAGAAGGTACAAATATACTAATACTACAGTACTTTTACTGCATAAACTCACCGTCCTGAGTCCACTGCAAACATGGACAAGAAGGGTACAAACTATACTAATACTACAGTAAGCTTTTACTGCACAAACTCACCGTCCTGAGTCCTACTGCCAACATGGACAAGAAGGTACAAATATACTAATACTACAGTACTTTTACTGCACAAACTCACCGTCCTGAGTCCTACTGCCAACATGGACAAGAAGGTACAAATATACTAATACTACAGTACTTTTACTGCATAAACTCACCGTCCTGAGTCCCACTGCAAACATGGACAAGAAGGTACAAATATACTAATACTACAGTACTTTTACTGCATAAACTCACCGTCCTGAGTCCCACTGCAAACATGGACAAGAAGGTACAATATACTAATACTACAGTACTTTTACTGCACCAAACTCACCGTCCTGAGTCCTACTGCCAACATGGACAAGAATGGTACAAATATACTAATACTACAGTACTTTTACTGCACAAACTCACCGTCCTGATCCACTGCCAACAGGACAAGAAGGTACAAATATACTAATACTACAGTACTTTACTGCACAAAACTCACCGTCCTGAGTCCCACTGCAAACATGGACAAGAAGGTACAAATATACTAATACTACCAGTAAACTTTTACTTGCCATCACACCACGTCCTGAGTCCTACTGCCAAACATGGACAAGAAGGTACAAATATACTAATACTACAGTACTTTTACTGCACAAACTCACCTTTTTTTTTTGTCCCCTGAGTCCCACTGCCAACATGGACAAGAAGGTACAAATATACTAATACTACAGTACTTTTACTGCACAAACTCACCGTCCTGAGTCCCACTGCCAACATGGACAAGAAGGTACAAATATACTAATACTACAGTACTTTTACTGCACAAACTCACCGTCCTGAGTCCTACTGCCAACATGGACAGAAGGTACAAATATACTAATACTACTAGTACTTTTACTGCACAAACTCACCGTCCTGAGTCCCACTGCCAACATGGACAAGAAGGTACAAATATACTAATACTACAGTACTTTTACTGCACAAACTCACCTCCTGAGTCCCACTGCAACATGGACAAGAAGGTACAAATATACTAATACTACAGTACTTTTACTGCACAAACTCACCGTCCTGAGTCCACTGCCAACATGGACAAGAAGGTACAAATATACTAATACTACGTACTTTTACTGCACAAACTCACCGTCCTGAGTCCCATGCCAAATGGACAGAAGGTCAAAATATATAATACTAATACTTTTAGCAAAACTCACCGTCTGAGTCCACTGCAACGATGGACAAGAAGGTACAAATATACTAATTACTACAGTACTTTTACTGCACAAACTCACCGTCCTGAGTCCTACTGCAACATGGACAAGAAGGTACAAATATACTAATACTACAGTACTTTTACTGCACAAACTCACCGTCCTGAGTCCCACTGCAAACATGGACAAGAAGGTACAAATATACTAATACTACAGTACTTTTACTGCACAAACTCACCGTCCTGAGTCCTACTGCCAACATGGACAAGAAGGTACAAATATACTAATACTACAGTACTTTTACTGCATAAACTCACCCGGTCCCTGCCCTGACAAAAGGTCTTACTAATACTAATTTTACGCACAACTCCCCCGAGTCCTACTGCCAACATGGACAAGAAGGTACAAATTTATACTAATACTACAGTACTTTTACTGTCATAAACTCACCGTCCTGAGTCCCACTGCCAACATGGACAAGAAGGTACAAATATACTAATACTACAGTACTTTACTGCCACAAACTCACCGTCCTGAGTCCTACTGCCAACATGGACAAGAGGTACAAATATACTAATACTACAGTAATACTACAGTACTTTTACTGCATAAACTAACAGTTGTGAGTCTGACGGCACAACAGAGCCGGACCTTCCTAATACACAGACTACACAAGTTGCGTAGGCCTCTGTGTAGAGCCCCGCCTCTGTGTAGAGTCCCGACTTCTAAGTTGAGACACGGCCGCTTCCCCTGAGCTGAGCAAGGCTGACAAAAGCAGAAACAGTGTCTGATCATTCTCAGCACAGAGCGCACAACCAAAGACTGTAAACAACAAACACTTGTTCTGTGTCTCATAAGCTCTCAGTCAGTCTTTATTTTGCGTCAAAAAGGACAAGTATTGGCTGAACTACGAACACATAAAGCTGATGAACTTAAACGTCTGCAGATCGCGAAAGTTACTGCGACAAAATTACCGCTGCAAAATACGGCGAATTTCTGCCGATTTGTGTTGAATAATTTCAAAGGTCACTTAAAACATGAGGACTGTTTGTCCTGAAATAGTTTCAGATGTTAGTGTTTCTGTCCAAAAAGTTCAGCTCGATGATGCAGGTTATCAGCTGTTACAGCCTCAGTGTGAAGAAGGAACAGAGGCGGAGCTCACAGGGGCCTCACTTGGAAACACTGACACCATTTATATGTTGTTTTTCTTATGAACAGACCTCTGTTTGTATCCAGACCTTGACAGTTTGGGCTGCACACTGTTCCTTCTTCAGAAGTGTCACTTGTTCCTGTGACGTGTCTGCTCAGCTGGTTTATACAGGTTTTGGCGCCATTTTCCTACTTGGGACAGTAGGACGATGGCGTCATCTGCAGTCCGACCTCTTCAGAACTGTGTCCCAGGTGTGAGAGAGTTGATACGCCCCCTCGTCCCGATTAACAGTCTGGTGGGCGCGTTTTCGGATTTCGATGGCCTCCCTTCATAAGAAAAAACAACATATAACTATAACAGAAGACCTAATGAATTTAATCGGAACACTGACACCAAGTAAAACTTGAAGAGGTGCAATGATAAAATTATGCATAAGATTTCAGATTTGTTGGTCTAAAATATCTCTCTCCAAATTTAGGGAAAATGCATCTGTTTTTCAAGTTTCTTACATTATCTCTTTATTGTGAGAAATATGTTTTAGCTTAAACCTTTCTGTGTCTGTTGCTTTGTGCATAGTTATAAATTATATTAAACAAAAGTCCATTTAAACGCTGCTTTGGATTGACTGATTAAGGTCCGTAGAAAAGACTGGAGGGGCCCAAAGCTGATTTTTGCTTAGGGCCCCCAAAAGGTTAGATCCGGCTCTGCTGAACAAACACATGAGAAGCTACAAATATAAAATACTAGACGTTTCTTTAGTTCAGGATTGTAAACTCACACAGTGTTGGGTCCAGACTGTTCCCTGAGGAGAGCCCAGAATGTGAATAACACCGTCTGTTTGCCTGAGCTGCCAGTTCCTCCATCGTTCAGTTCAAAAGCAGAAGATCTGGAACCAAAGACAATCACCTCGTCGTCCAAAGTCATCTCAAACGGCCGCCCCTTCGCCAATTTATAAACTTTTAACCGTTTCAAAACATTCAAGATGGCGGACGTAGCTGATAGTTGAACACTTAGGAACATATTAATTCTTTAAAACCTGAGCAGCAGGCCGTGTTGAGAATCCTCCTTGTGCTACATATTTACGATTCCGTCCGGTTTAGTGTCGCTGTTTCGGTGGAATCTCCGGGTTTTCTGTGATTGGTTGACTCAGCGCTCGACGTTCAAACCCGGCGCTCTGACTCCAGACCCTCACGTCGGTTCAGAAGGTCCCCGGGGCTGAGAGTGAACTTCTCTCAGTTCTGCAGAGCGACGCCAGACAAAAGCAGAACACAGAGTCACTCAGGGCCAAAGTGCAGACAGTTCTGACAAACGGCTCACGTAGAAGATGTAATCCTGTTTCTTCTGTTTGCAGCTTTACTCGCCTCTGTACAAAAACAACCTCTGTGACCTCCCAGACAGGAAGTGTGAGCTCTCAGACAGGAAGTGTCCTCAGAACTACTTCCTGCAGCAGCAGCAGCTCCACGGGATGTTCGACTACATGATGTTTGTGGGTGAGTCTGTGGGACGTGTGGAGAGGAAAAGTGTCACAAAGACCAGACCGAACCAGACTGAACCGAGACACTGGATACAAGACTAAAGACAGATGCTCCTCAGGGACGTTTGTGTCGTTTGCAGCTGTAAAAGGGTTTATACACTAAAGTCTTCTGGTCTCAGACTGACAAAGGTCGTTACATCCGGTGTAGTTTCCATAGTGACACAATTTACTCCAAATGCGATGGACATCAGACGAGGGATTTTGGGCTTGTCCTGAAGCAATCCTCTTTAAAAAAAAAGTTTTGTTTTGTCGTTTGTTGACGCAGCGACGACTGTAACCCCCAATTTACACCAGCGCAGTAGCAGCGCGTAACTGCAGCAGCGTCATACGGCCGTCATACGCGCAGGAGTCGCTCATAATGGATTCAAGTCTGATTTGGTTCTGACAGTTTACACCAGAAGTGTGAGACGTCTAACGGCCGTCAATACGCTACGCGTCGTTCAAAATAGGTCGGACTTCTAATTTACCAGCGTCAAAGGCGCATCTCCCGGGCTTTTAGCAGGAAAAACACAGGAAAAAGAGACTAAATAAAGTTCTGATGCTCTTTCAAAATACGTCAACTACAAAGATTATAACCACTAAAACAACATGTACTGAGCCCAGAAGCTCCGTGAACGACAGTCAACATTGCAAACTTTCCGACTTCAAACACAAACTTTAAATCACGTCCTGATGAGACTCTTTTTTCCACGACTATGAGTCAGACTGTTATAAACCACATCATTTTACAGCTGAACTTGTAACGAACGTGTTTGTGAAAATAACGCTTTTCCCTTTGTTGTCAATCGATTTATATGAGCTGGCTTAGTCCTACCTGCGTCTGTTTTTTCTCCCCCGGCGGGTCTGCTCTCCTCCGGCTGCTCTCCTCGGTGCTGCGCTGCTGTTGTGCGTCAATGCGCGTGCACGTGGATGAGAGAGCAAACGAGAGAAATCCTACGCTTTTATTTGCGGGACGGTGTGAGAAATAGAAGAACAATTAAGGTTCGTACAACGTGAAGTAGGCAAAAAACCTGATGTAAAATCTACAGATGCAGCAGCCGCGGCTTGTTAATGCTCTTTAAAAAACATCACACCTCTGATTCACAGTTTTAGGCTCTTCCTCGTTCATAATATGGAGCAGTTTTTGGTTTATTCATGTGAGTGATGCTCAGGCCCATGTTGTTGGAGCAGCACTGACGCGTCTGGTGGAGATTGAAGCTTTTGAAAATACGCCGTATGACGTGCTGCTGCAGCTCCTGGTGTAAACTCCCAGTAACCAGGGCATGACATTAAGGAGTTTCAAGCACTTGTCCCACCAGGGAAGTGGCCACAGCTTTTTACTTGCCCAACAACAAAATCTACTACTACGGGCAAGTAGTAAGAAAAATGTTAATTTTGTGAATGACACCGACAGGCCCACATGAACTTCTTTTTCTATGCACACCAATGAAATACAATCAGGGAGGAAAGAGCAAAGATTTTGACCAATAAAAGCGCCCAGAGTAAGTACTGCAATTCTGTACTGAGAACATTCAAAGAAAAGCAAAAACATCATCATGAAGTCAAGAGAGTCGAGGAGTTGAATCTGCTTCTTCTGGTTTCCAATCCGTCTGGTGTTCAAATCGTGTTTTAGTTTGTTTTAATTATGGCAAATGTTAGAGCCAATTAGTTTCAGGTCCAAATAGTTACAAACAGCTCACTGCAGTAGCCAGTGACTTTTTCAGTTCAGAGGCACTTTGGAGGCGAGGAACCTGCGTTTGAGAAACACTCCTGGACTTCACAGCAGACAAATCAAATGCTCAGAGTTTAGATTTTTTGTCGACGATTTTTGTCACTCGCCCATTCGGGGAAAACAAGGAGAGCAAAACACTTGCCCGGAAAAATTATTTACCTGCCGCGGGCAACAGGACAAGCCCAGACTGTAACAGCAGGAAAAGTGCAGCTTCTGAACCGGGTTTTCATACGGAAAAGTAACAGAATCTCCGTGCACATTCACAGACTTGCTGCTCAGGAGCCCGGGCAGAGGAACCACCTGACCTCTGACCCACAGCTCTTCTGCCCGGCTCACGATCAGAGAGTCTCGTATGTGCGTGAAGCTTCTGTTTGCGTAGTTCACTCACTTTTACAACGTCTGAAGAGCAGCTTCTGAAAACCGTTTCAGAAGCTGCTCTTTTCCTGCTGTTACAGTCGTCGCTGCGTCTACAACAGATGATGAAAGAGAACGTTTTTTTTTAAGAGGACTGCTTCAGGACTTGACCAAAGTCCATCGTCTGATCTCTATCACCTTTGGAGTAAACTGTGTCACTATGGAAACTACGCCACCGGAGGTAACGACCTTTGTCAGTCTGAGACCGGAAGACTTTAGTGTATAAGCCCTGTTCTGTTTGTGTTTAAAGCTCGTGTGGTGTTCCCAGTCTCCGCCCCCTTACCTTACATCACTTCCTGTTTGTGTTTTAAAGCTCGTGTGGTGTTCCGAGTCTCCGCCCCTTACCTTACATCACTTCCTGTTTGTGTTTAAAGCTCGTACGGTGTTCCGAGTCTCCGCCCCCTTACCTTACATCACTTCCTGTTTGTGTTTAAAGCTCGTGTGGTGTTCCGAGTCTCCGCCCCTTACCTTACACCACTTCCTGTTTGTGTCTCTCTAAAGCTCGTGTGGTGTTCCGAGTCTCCGCCCCTTACATCACTTCCTGTTCGCTCTGAGGCTGGTTGCTAAGCGATCGTTTGAGTCGTACTTGGATCGACTCATGAACCAGAAGCTGGAGCAGAACCTGCAGGAGCATCGGCTGGTTTCTCTCATCACACAGCTGCGAGGTTTTTAGAGCTTTTTCTTTTTCTTCATTATATTTCTAAAGTTTGTGATTTCTTTTGTTCTTTTTCTGATGTGTTTGGACCTGTGGTGTTCTGGTTTCAGATGCAGTGTTTCGTGAAGAGTCGCAGCAGCACAGAACTGAAGCCGACAAACAAACCAGAGCCAAACGAACCTTCGAGGAGATGCTCCAGTATCTGCCAGGTCTAATGCTTCTGTATTTAGTCTTATTTCAGAGAATCTTCTCCTCTGGGTCTGAGTTTAATCCGTCTGCAGACTGTCAGAGTTTAAGATCTTCAGTGATTCTTAAGGGGTTTTACACACCGAACGTGACCACGCGACACTTTCAATGCTGTGTCTGTGTGTAGATGTGACCAGAGCGTCGCAGTAATTTACGTCTATGCGCGACCAGCATGTGAAGAGCAAAGTGACAGTGGTTCAAAACGACCAGAACTACAGCTTTAACATGATCCGACTTCTCAGTTCTTCACTTATTCTGACCAAAAGCTGCACAAACATAAAAACACAGAACATGTGGCTCCACAAAAGAATAAAAAACTCATATTCACCAAGTTTAGTCCAGGGATTCCTCTGGTTTGTGCATCCTGAGCTGTCAGTGTTTATAATTCCTAAAACTCATTGATTCTGACAAAAACAAAAGACTACTGTGGCCATAAAATACAACCAATGAACTTAATGTTCACAGCAAAATGAAGGAGATGTTCACGATAAAAAGAACCTGTTGACAAAAGTGTTTTTCTTTTTGTCAGTGTTTCTTTACCTGCTTTACATGTTTCAGCTACTTCCTGTTGATTGGACTGAACCAGAATTATACTGTCACCTTTCTGACATAAAACGCTTTGGTGGTAAAGAGTTGGACAATAACGTGGGAATCTGGGGTCTAACTCCACATTATTGTTCTTTCTTTTCTCCAATTGACCTTTCGCCGAGCCCCGCCCCAAAACGGCTTTTGTCCAATCAAACATCGTAGCAACCGTTGCTATGTAAATAAGGTCCGTCAAATCTTGAGCTCCAACAAGCAAGATGGTGAAGTGATGTGTCTACAGTTGTAATGTGTAAATCGGTATGTGTAAAACGATGTAAATCGGACCGCAGATACCCAGAAATATTGACCGGAGGAGTTGTGTTTTTTCCATTTCCAAAGCCGAAAACAACTGGAGCAGTGTCTACAATGGATTAGACTGTGTGGGCGGCTCGGGGCAGCTCCTCTACCAGCTAAATATATGGAGAAAATGTCTGCTCAAAGGTAAAACTAATGTTTAACTAAAGCTATGGACTTACTGTTGTTAGATCTAGAGGCAAAAACACAAACTAGACTGAAGTTCTACCACGACGAGGACATAACTGCAGAAGTTACGCTCTAAGCTGCTAAGTTTAGCTTTAGCCAACACTAGTAGCTTTAGCTCGCTAACATACCTGGTAAATGAACAATATTCTTGCAATAGAGACAAATAGACCTTAACATATGAAAGTGAACTTACCCGGCAGTGCAAGAGCAGGACAAGGCTGAGCTTGTTGTATTTGAGGAAACGTTAAAGATCATGTGTTTCTCTGATTTAGCTTGAGACCAGTAGCATTAGCCTCCATAGGAGTTATGTCCCTCTGTTGTGTATTTTAATGTTTTAAATAAATCCCTCCGCTGCACAGTGAACCTCTTTGCCTCGATCTAGAGGAGATCACGGAGAAAATGCTTTAAAAAAGTCACTAACGTGAACAGGAGTTCTTCTGTCTGTCATTGAAGTCTATGGCACGCTGTCATATTTGACAGACGTAGCAACAGTAACTAAGGGGGCGGGGCTTGGCGAAAGGTCAATTATGCAGACATTAAATAAAGAGTGTTTGTTTTGCGTTTTAAAACAATAATTCAATGTGCTTGTAAAGAAAGTAGGATTATTAAAGTATTACATTTGATTATCTGCTACACATACAAAAGTCTTCAGTCGCTGTAAAAGCCTGAGCTCAAACTCACGCTCCTGTGGACTCTTCACACCAGAGACCTGTGTTTTATCCACCCCTGGACAGCACACATTAAACTGTGTTCTAACAGAGAGTCAAAGATACCGTGGCTGCATGAACACGCCGCCGTTTGAAAGCCACAAGCCACAGACATAAGGACATTTCCAGGAAAATCCAACCAAAACGCTGCAGGATGTCCAGGTGGATTAAAACAAGGCCCAGTCAGGGGGTGAAGTCCTTGTACAAAAATAGAAAGTTGACACAAAACCAAGGCAACTGAAGGGTTAAAAAGCCTTTATTCCAACATGGCTTTTAAATTAAAAAACGCACTTTCAGCTCTGACAAGCCCTGGTGTACAAAGAATTCTCCTTTTAGTCCAGTTTCAGATCAGCTTCACCTCTGGACCGAGTCAGACTCATCCTGTGTGATAAAGACTGAGGTCAGAGGTCAGACTGATCCTGCCTGATAAAGACGACGTGTTTGTGTTTTATTCTCAGATTTCGTGTCTAAACTCTTGGGAGACGAGAGTAAATATGAAGGAGTCCGACTTTTGTTCGACACGATTCAGCAGCCGCTGCTCAACAAACAGGTTCAGACCTTTTACTCTTTTACATTCACAGGACATACGTGTGTGTTTAGATCCTGTAGGTGTGTCTCTGGTCGTGTGTGTGTGTGTTTAGATCATGTTTGTTGTATGTTTCATGTTGTATGTCGTGTGTTTCATGTTGTTGTGTTTCATGTTGTATGTCGTTGTTTCATGTTGTATGTCGTATGTTTCATGTTGTATGTCGTATGTTTCATGTTGTATGTCGTATGTTTCATGTTGTATGTCGTATGTTTCATGTTGTTTGTTGTATGTTTCATGTTGTATGTCGTATGTTTCATGTTGTATGTCGTATGTTTCATGTTGTTTGTTGTATGTTTCAGGTTGTGTGTGTGTGTGTGTTTCTTTCATGTTGTATGTCGTGTGTTTCAGATGTCGTACGTTCTGTTGGACATCGCGGTGCAGGAGCTGTTTCCTGAGCTCTCTAAGGTCAGTCTGTGTCTCTGGGTAACTGGGCTCTTAGACTTTTGTAAGTTTGTTTTCACATTAAATCCTTCAGTCCAGACTTTAGTTTGGACAGTTTGATTCAAAGACCTGAAGCTCCTCCCTCGTGTGTGTGTGGACTGTTCAGTGTTGTAACGAGTTAACTCATTAAGAGCAAACTCTGATGGAACGTTTTTACATCCACACATCTGCTCCTCACAGTCTGAGCCTCATATTGGCAGAGTTATGAGTGAAGCAGCTGCTGAAACATGATGTGTGTGAGTTCTGCAGCGGATACAGAGGAAGTGGAACAGTCTTCATTCATTTAAACAGCTGCACATGAGCCACCGACAGTCGGACTGGAGCTGTGTGTCGACGGAGCAGCGTTTAAAGGTGCACTGCGTAAGTTAAAATGTTCAATATTACGATATATCAAATTACCGTCCATTGGCACTTGCCTGGATGTGCGCCATGACGTTTTGTAAACTTACCGAGTTTGCCTCTGGAAGCGCAGACAGGCTCATAAATGTGAGTGGCGCTGGTCACATTTTCCCGCGCTAATCCTCCTTCACTGGATTATTGTCATTATTTCTATTTATTTAGCAAAAGCTCTCGGTTTTATACAATGGACGACTGTTGTAAAGGCTGTTTAATGAAAAATAAAATAAATAATCATTGGTAAATACTGCCATCTAGCTTCCGAACCCCCGTAACACACGGAAGAATTCAAAACAACTAGCCCACCGTAACAGCATGAAGCCGACTGCAGGACCGAGGAGCACTTGGACATGTTTTTGAGAAAGAGGAATTGTGCTGGAGATCAATAAGACGTTCATCTGGTGATTATTTTCATTAGAAGGTAAGACTCTCAGGCCTGTCCAAGTACATCCACATTTAGACACAGATTTAGTAGCTTAGCGCTTAGCTGTTTGTCTTGGTCAGGTTTATGTTTTATTAGAGTAATAATTTGCCATTGAGCATTTAGTTTATGACAAATGAGTCCTGTAAAAAGCTTGTTTACAGTTTTCTCTCACGCTAAAACAAAGCATTTCCTCAAACTCTCAATAATCTTTCCTTGTAACTTTTGGAGTTTGTAAACTGATCATTCAGTCAAAAAGAACATAAAATAGCAGCATCTACTTTTTCATACAAAAGTCTTTGTCTTCTTAAGTCAGAAAACATTTAGCAGAAAATAACGGTGTCAAAAGAATCTTTTAAGCGTAAAATAAGTCTTCAGCTGCTGATAGTAGGGAGGGTGCAGTGCCACAAAACGCCGAAGATGGCGCCCTTGTTCAAAACCTTTGCAACTTACGCCCTGCACCTTTAAGCATTCACTCCACAAACCTCACACCAGAGTCTGTAGAGCTGCAGCCGACAGCCACACACCTGTTTAGGTTTGTTTAGATGTTGGATGGTTTGTGTCTGAGTCTGACTGAGACTGTGATGTTTGAACGAGCCACACGGAGGCGCCAGAGTCACATCATCGTCCTGGAAATGAACTGAACCAGAAACAGAAAAGTCTCACAGACAATCAATCAATCAATCAAAGTTCTACAAACAGAATCTGATCCTGTGACTGTGTTTTAGTGAAAAACTTCATTTCCCATGATCCTTTGCTCTGTTTCACTGTTTTTTTTTTTATCAATCTTCTTTGTGTTTCAGACTCCGGCCGCAGAGCCTTTCATCGTCTGACCTCTGACCCCCGTGTGACCTCTGCGTGACCCCACAAGTGCAACACTGTAAACACAAACAAACAAACAAACAAACAAACATTCCTCTGAATCATGAGAAACACTAAAGATTAAATTATTTATTCTGTCAAAACTGTTTCCTGTTTGGCTTTTGTCGGCTCCGCCCCTTCGCCTGGACCTATGACGTCATCGCCTCTGATCTGTGATGTCATCGTTAGACCTGTGATGTCATCGTTAGACCTGTGATGTCATCGTTAGCTCTGGTTATTGATTAAGCCCTCGCACACAGATTCAGTTCATTCGTTTCTTTATCTGACGTGTTTAGTTGTTTCAGTGGAATCTACAGACTCAGGTTTTCGTCTTTAACTGAAGCAGCTTCAGGAGAAGATCGATGTTCCCTCTAAACTGGGCGCGTGCGCAGTTGTGCTTCTCCCACGGTGTCTGCGCACAGAAAGTCTCCAGTTCTAAACGGCAGTTGAACTCTTGCTTTGGCTTTAATCATCATAAGAGTTTATTTTGTACCTCGCTGCAACGTGATCAGTGTTGGTAAGTTACTCTAAAACTGTAATACACTATATATTACTAGTTACAGGGAGAAAAATATAATACATTTGTATTACAATATTACTGTCTCAAACATGTAACTGAGTTACACTACTTTTAGTTACTTTTAGTTACTTTGAGCTATTCACACATTTGTTAAAACATTATACAACACTAATCCTGTTACATTTACACTTGATTACTGATTAATTTGTGGAAATGTGACGCCACAACACATTTTCCTCATAATATTTGATTCACCTTTAATCAAACAGACAGTATTTTAGTGGTGTTTTGCTTCTGAAGTGTCGGTTTTTAATAGAATATAAAAGCAATTAATTTATATGAAAGTAACTTGAGTTACTCAGATTGTAACTGTAATATATTATCAACATTTTTATAAGTAATGAGTTACACTACTGAGTTACTGAAAAGTGGAATATATTACAGTAACTAGTTACAAAAGTAACTAGTTACTCCCAACACTGAACGTGATTAACCCTGGAACACTTTCACTATAAAAGTGACACCATCACTTTTGCCGGGTCATTTTCACCTGATTTAATAAACCCAACATAAAGTACTTGTCATAAAAAATACATCAAAACATGACAACACTTGATACATTACAGTGGTTTTCTTTTATTTTCAACTGTGATATGTGGAACAAAATGGAAAATAAAAACATAGGAAGATCCTACAAACATGCTCCAAAATTAATGAAAAATGTGGATTTTGAGATAAAAAAAAAAAAAAAAAATACTGATACAGGAAACTTGGTGTTTGGTCGACTCATCCCTGAGACATGTGAGACTTCCTGGTGAAGCTCAGACTCTGGACACACAGATAACACTAACCCAGCTACAGGACAGAGGAACATGTGTGTAAACATCAACACTGGATTAGAATATTGTTTTCACCAGAAGAATTTACTTTGAAATCACCACTTTGTGATATATATTCATAATTCATATAAATCGCTAGATACATAAAAATAAAAAGTAAACATACATTACCTTCTATCACTGTTACTGGTGAAAATCACCTGAAAGCAAACCTGTGTTCCTCACTAGCTGAGACGTCAGAGACACTAATCCTGCCACAGAATGAGCTGGAGTTGACCAGGGACAGGAAATATGGTGAAAATATAATGAGTCTGAATGTTATCACCTTCACATGAGGCAGGAGCTTGATTTTAAACACTAACACTATCACTGGTGAAATCCACCCAAAACGTACATGACCCTCTTTCACTATCGCCGGTGAAAATCATCTACCCTACACCCAGACCTTCATAGAGTCACAAACACTGGTGAAGCTCCAGGGCCTCATGAGGCTCAGAAACATGCAACATGTTGAAAATCATGTAAATACATTTGCTGAAGTGAAATTCACCCGGCGACAGAGCTCTAGAGTGATCTAAAGTGATTGACAGATGACTTATTTTACGGCCGCGCTGCTCCGTGGGTGTGACTCTTCAGGTGAATAGGCTGCACAGCGTTGCTCTCTCTCTCTTTCATGTTCTCTCTCTGTCTCTTTAGTTTAACGTGTTTATTTCCCTCAGGACGGAGGAGAAGATCGAGGAGGATGTTCTCAAAGCCTGTGCAGGACATGTATTCTGATATTTTCGTGTCTCTCTGGTAAAATCCCGGTCCACGTTCACAAGATGCGATGTCTGTTTTCTCATGTTGTTTAAAATATCCAAAGCAAAAGTTTTCCAAAAGTACGTAACGTTTGGTGCGTTATCATGCCAAGGCTCCGCAGTAAAAGCATCACTTCCTGTTGTTCTTACACAATAAAAGCCTCAAAGCGTCAAAGAGCACGTTACTGACGTGGACTTACTCTGGGTTAAGCCTGTTTGCTCAGACTCGAACGACAAATCCATTCTCCCCAGCAGAAGTGTCTAAGCTGCATCATACAACACACACAACACTCTCACGTCCTGCGTCTGGCTCGGCTCAGCTCGGCATTCTTATAAACTTCTACAGGTGCACCATCGAGAGCCTGTTGACGGGCTGCATCACAGTGTGGTATGGGAACTCTACTGCTCGGAGCCGAAAAGCACTAGGGTGGTGCGAGCGGCAGAGGACATCACTGGCAGCAGTCTCCCCTCCATCCAGGACATCTATCGCAGCAGGAGTCTGCGTAAGGCACACACCCGACCCATCCAGCACAAGGACTTTTCTGTTTGTTACCCTCGGGTAGACGGTCCAGAAGCCTGCCAGCACGCACAAAAAGACTTAAAGACAGTTATTTCCCTCAAGCCGTCAGAGTCAGACTACTGAACTCATGACTTTGCATTATATGCTTCTGCTGCTGCACTATTTTAAATGTATTACATACATCATCACTACCTCACTGTAAAAGCTACGTACTGATTACTTTGCAATATAAAATGAAGATATATTTATCTTGAAATTTTATATTGTACTATTATTGCATGCTTTTAGTACTTAAGGTTTTTTATTAACGAGTCAACGGTTCTTCTGATCCAAAGCATTTCATTGCATTGTTGACCTTGAGTTGAACTTGCATATGACAAATAAACTATCTTGATCTTGATCTCAGTTTGAGTTTAAAGTCAGTTTGTGCAAAGAAACTGTTCTTAATTCTGTTTCATCTGAGATTTTCTCTTCATCTGTTTAATCTTCCATATTCATCTGTATTACCTTTAAATCTCACGTCTCTAAACTCAACGACATTTAAACTCTTCTGATCGTTCTGATTCTGTAAAAACAAACACACAGAAGAGGAAAAGTGTCTCTGAGTCTCTGAGAATGACTGAGGTCGTGACCTTTGACCTCATGTTCCTGCCAGATCCGCGTCGCTCCGATTTAGACACTTCCTGGTTCAGAGAAAGAACCTTCTGTTTCTGCTTCAGAGTCTGAGTCTGAGATCTGAATCTTAATGAGGCTCCGAGGGGCCGGACCAGGACTGGAACCAGGACTAAAGCAGGACTAGAACTGGTTTAAAACTGGTCTAAAACAGGTTCAGACCAGGACTGGAACTGGACTAAACCAAGGTCCAAAAACAGGGCCAGACCAGGACTGGAACTGGACTGGAACCAGGACCTAAACCAGGACTAAAACAGGTCTAAAACTAGACTAATGCAGGTCCAAAACCAGGACTAAAACTTGACTAAACCAGGACCAAAACCAGTACTAAAACTGGTCCTAAACCATGACTGGAACTGGTCTAAAACTGGCCTACAGCAGGTCCTAAACTAGGACCAAAACCAGGACTGACACTGGTCTAAACCAGGTCCTAAACCAGGTCTAAACCAGGTCTAAACCAGGACTGAAGCTGGACTCTCTCAGACCTTCTTTTGTCCCAGAAACTCAAACATTCGTGTTTTAAATACAAAACATTTATTTGTCATTAAACTTTACAAAAATACTTTCATTTAGAAAAGGTTAAAAACAAAACACGACACGTTTAAAAATCATCAGAAAAAAGTAAAACCCAGAGTCTAGAACCAGGATCAAGACCTGGACCAGAGCTGCTTCTGGAGGATTCTCATCTCATTGTAGAGGCTCAGATTCTGTCAGAGGAAAACAACACTGACACGAGGTTTGTAGATCTCTTTAGATGTGTCAGGATTCCAGTTGTAGAGTTGTCTGTGGAGCTGAACTAAAGTCCTGTCAGAAAAGTGGGCGTGGCCGGTGGGACTACATTACCCAGAGTCCTCGGCGGCCGGCTCAGAGCAGCCTCCACACCACCAGGGGGAGCAGCAGCACACTCCACACACACACAGAAACAGACGAGGCAGAGTTCAGGAGCCGGATTCTTCCTTCGACGGACGGATGGAGCAGCGAACGTTTGGAAATGTACGAAGACACGACCGAGACGTCCAGGTCTCCTGAAGGAACAACAAGACCTGAGTTAGACCTGAGTTAGACCGAGACCTGAGTTAGACCGAGACCTGAGTCAGACCTGGAGTTAGACTGAGATGTCCAGGTCTCCTGAAGGAACAAGACCTGGAGTTAGACCTGAGTCAGACCTGGGTTAGACCGATACGTCCAGGTCTCCTGAAGGAACAACAAAACCTGAGTCAGACCGAGACCTGAGTCAGACCGAGACCTGAGTCAGACCTGGAGTTAGACCGAGACCTGAGTTAGACCTGAGTCAGACCGATACGTCCAGGTCTCCTGAAAGAACAAGACCTGAGTTAGACCTGGAGTTAGACCGAGACCTGAGTCAGACCTGGGTTAGACCGAGACCTGAGTCAGACCGAGACCTGAGTCAGACCGAGACCTGAGTCAGACCTGGGTTAGACCTGAGTCAGACCGAGACCTGAGTCAGACCTGAGTTAGACCTGAGTTAGACCTGGGTTAGACCTGAGTCAGACCGAGACCTGAGTCAGACCTGAGTCAGACCTGGAGTTAGACCTGAGTCAGACCTGAGTCAGACTGAGACCTGAGTCAGACCTGAGTCAGACCTGAGTCAGACCTGAGGTAATGTGACAAAGACTTTCCAAAGCGAGCACATCCTTCCGTAGGACAGGTGCGTAAGAGAAGGCTCGTACAAGGCAGTAGAACTTTGTGAATGAATGTGACAAAGACTAACGTGTGAGGTTCAAATCAAACTAAAGTTTTTTTCTCATTGAAGTTGAAGTAAAATTTAAATATTTTAACCCATTAACAGCCCATCCTAAACTGTTCAGAGCCGTGGCCCCCTGTTGGTCCTAAGTTTGCCCGAGGCCCCCCTAGAAATGTTTCACACAAACAAATGTAGAATGTATTTCCTCTCAGATTAAGATGCAAAAACAGCAGGATAACGACTGTAGACTTGGATTGTTTGGATTTAAAATAGTAAATTAATCAAATTAAGGATACAAAGTTAGTTTCATACTCAGTTTTCTGTCATACTTCATTGTGTGGACAACCTTTGGAGGCCCCCCAGGGGGCCCCGGACCCCACTTTGGGAATCACTGCATTAAAGGATAAAATATCAATATTTAATAAATTTGGTCTTGATGAGTCAAGAAAGAGTTTTTAAATTCTGAATCAATGAGAAAGGCTGACACAAACATCACATTAGTTTAGTCCAGTACTTCTCAAACAGTGGGGCGCGTCCCCCTGGGGGGGCGTGATGCGATGCAGGGGGGGGGGGGCGCGTAGCAGTCCACTAGATCAATAAGCTCCGGCTCTATCAGTCCTGAATCAGCTCGTTTCATAAAATCTGTCCCGTTCACGTGCCTTGTCTGCTCTGCTTTAATCGTGGTGCAGGTGTCGGTACATTTCCTCGTTTGCGTCTCCGCTTGTGTTTGTGTGCAGCGGTCCGGGCTTCTCGCGCACCGCGCCAGACACACACAGGTGAAAGAACACCAGACACACACAGGTGAAAAGGCACCATGCGCTCGCTCAACCGGGACAGAGCAGCGTCAACACGCCCGAGGTCGCGTGTCTGCGGTAAAACGCCTGATCTGCCACATCATTTCACCGACTTTACTCCACACAAACGGCTCTGATCACTGGTGGAATAAACACAGCGCCGCTTTAAAGCCTTTTCTATTCAGCCTGTGAAGCTGACTACACTGTAAACATAACACTGCAAAAAATATGAATAAAAAAACTCACAAAATGTATAAACTCACAAAATGTAAATTTACAAAATAAAGTTAATTGATATTGATTTTATTCTTTTGTTAATGTTTAAAAGGAAACACTTTTATATATACTTATACACTTTTATAGATAATCTGATTTGTAGTCACCGCGGTGAGTAGGGGGGGGCGCGGCCAAAAATAATTGAGAAGCTCTGGTTTAATCTAAGCTCAGGGTCTCATTTATGAAAAAGTGCGTGAAAAAGTACGCTGCGGCAAAATCCAACTTTCATTTACGTAAAAGAAAGTTGAGATTTACAAAAGCCTCCGTACGCACTCCTGCAGGTCATTTCCTCCTCACTTTTCTCCACAGCTGGAAAAAAATCTGCGCACCGGACCCCGCCTCACGTCACTCCCTCTTCACGCCTCTTTCAGCATAAAAGGTCCATGCAAAGTGTCATTCATATATTCATGAACTGATAATGAGCCAGTTTGTTTGACTGACACACGGAGGGAAAGGGGAGGAGAGAAAGACGGAGCAGCAGCAGAGAGGATTCTGACGTGAACTCTGCTCCTCTGACAAACTTATCGGCCTGTTTTAGATGTGACGACTTTAGTTTAGAACTGCTTTACTGTTAAGGCTCGCACAACAACGGGATATGATATTTCATATGTGTGATGTTATAAATGCACGTGAAAGTTTGAGCGTGCACATATGCGCGAGCTGACGAGAGACTGAAATGTGCAGTGTGTGAGACGTGATGAAGATGAAAAGAGGGGCAGCGAGGGAAGCTGTAGGGTTGACGTTTGAGTGCGCGCGTGGAGTGGGATTTTATCCACACTGCTACAGCGATGTGTGTGCCTGTGCGCGCGCGTATGCCGTGATAAGTGTGTCTGTGCGCGCGTATGCGGTGATGATGTGTGTGCGCTGGATAAACCGTGTGTGAGAGAGCAGGGAGACACTCATGCGTGATCACAGGACCTTTGTTATAAAGCGCACTTATGAACTTTATGTCCAGATTGCTTCAGATTCTCTAAATAAAACAATGTGAATCATGCGCTCCCGTGCACGTATGCACGGCTTCTAAATGACGACACTGACCTAAGCTTCATTTTCCACAAAGTAATTGTGATTAAATTAAAGTTATTATATTTGTTGGAATTATGAACAAAAGTCATGTACCTCATGTGCACTAAACACAAACCTCCTCAGAATGTCTCCTCTAAACACAGATCTCCCTCTGCTTCATCTCTGAAAGTGCGTACGGCAGCCCCAGAGTTTGTGGTCCCACCCGCAAAATCCCACGTCAAGTCTTCTTTTCATAAATCCCAAAATTGACGCAGAAAACCACGCACGTAATCTCCCACGTACTTTTGACCCAATTTTGTACGTACGCCGGCTTCATAAATGAAACCCCAGGACTGTTAAACTCTGCTTTATGTTTTTCAGTTCAATCACAAACTTCGTCATTATTAATATTACACAATGACATGAATCAAAAGGTAAAAAAAATTGTTTTGGAAAATAGTTCTGATGAAAATATCACATATTTTTGTAAAAGTAACATTTAGTAGAACCTCATTCTTTTAGATTCTCCACAAACTTCAAAGTGACATTTTGTTTTGTTCAATAAAAAGTAAAAAATCTGAGAAACGTCTCGTGTGTTTGGTCTGAAGAAGAAAACCTGTGAATGTGAGTTTAGAAACAGAAAAAACGACTCAAGTGTAAGAGTTTTGTGTCTGTTTGAGGCAGGAGAGAGTGAAAGTGAAAGTGAAAGTGTGTTAGCCGTTAGCTCACCGCTGTTGTGCGCCACCAGCTCGTCTCTGATCACCGAGAAGCCGTCGCCGCCGCTCACCAGATACGACGGCATCAGGACTTTATAAACCGAACCGTCCTGGACCGGGTCAAAGCTCGGGACTCTGCAGCGAGTGCACAGGATCCTCAGAGACCGGACCCGACTGTAGGCCGGTCTGGAGAGGTCGAAGGTCACCTGGAGGCCTGAGGAGCAGAGCAGAGAGTCAGGACTGAAACTGGTCTGAAACAAGGTCTAAACCTGGTCTAAAACCTCTCTGACCTGAGACCTGGACTGACCTGGAGGACTGAGGACCAGACGAGAGAGCAAGGTCTGAGTCAGGACTGAAACAAAGGACTAAACCTGGTCTAAAACAGGACTAAAGCAGGACTAAAACAGGACTAAAGCAGGACTAATAAAGATAAAGATATCCAAGATGGCGCCGAGGCAGGGCGCTCTGGTGTTTCTGTGCGTCGTGTTTTGTTTGTTTTTGTCCGTAAATCGTGTGTCAGCGTGCTCTTACACCCGTGAAGAGCTCTTAAACATCAGAACGTCAACTCCGTCGGACCTACTGCCAGTCTTTTTAGTGGCTGCGGCAGATTTGGCCAACTTTTTAACGAAAAAAGTGAGACGCTGTAGGAGAGGAAAGAGAGCGGGGGTGCTCGTGCGCCTGCGGAGACGCGGCTCTCGCTCGCCCCTACCTGGGATTTTCCTCTCGAACGTCCGCTCGCTCTGCAACAAGACGGACGAACTCACGCTGTTGATGAGGCGAAACAAAGACTTTTCCACCTCCTGTGTCTTGTGCTTCACGGAAACATGGCTCAACGAGCAGATCCCGGACCGCGCGCTTCACCTGGAGGGTTTCCAGCTCCTCCGCGGGGACAGACAACGGGACTTATCCGGAGGAAAGACAAAAGGTGGAGGGGTCTGTTTCTACATTAACAACGCCTGGTGTTCGGATGTAACTGTGATCTCCCAGCACTGCTCTCCTGCTCTGGAATATCTCTTCATAAACTGTAAACCATTCTATTCTCCACGTGAGTTCGCTTCATTCATTCTTGCGGCTGTCTACATCCCGCCAAGCGCGGACGTGCACGAGGCTCAACGTGCACTCGCGGAGAAGATTTTATGTGTGGAGCGGACCTTCCCGGACTCTCTAGTTATTATCCTCGGGGATTTTAACAAAGGGAATTTGAGCCAGGAACTACCCAAGTACAGACAGTTTGTTAAATGCCCGACAAGAGAGCAGAACACGTTGGATCACTGCTACACTACAGTCAGTGGAGCTTACAGAGCCGTGTCCCGCGCTGCTCTGGGCTTCTCGGATCACGCCATGATTCACCTCATCCCCTCATACAGACAGAAGCTGAAGCTCTCTAAACCTGCTGTGAGGACTTCTAAGAGGTGGACCAGCGAGGCTGTGGAGGAGCTTCGCACGTGTTTGGACACAACAGACTGGGACGTGTTTAGAGCTGCCACAGACAGCTTGGATGACTACACAGACACTGTGACGTCATACATACAATTCTGTGAGGACAGCATCATCCCAACAAAAACCAGGGTTACTTTTAACAACGATAAGCCCTGGTTCACGCCCAGACTGAGACAGCTTAGGAGGGAGAAGGAGGCAGCCTACAGAGCCAACGACAGAGAGAGCTACAAGGGCGCTAAGTACCAGTTCTCAAGAGAGGTGGAACAGGCGAGATCTCGGTACAATAAACGTCTGAAGGAGCAGTTCTCTGCCAATGACACCGCCTCTGTCTGGAGAGGGCTCAGGCAAATCACCAACTACAAGCCTAGAGCCCAACACGCTGCGGATGATTTACAACTGGCTGAAAAACTTAACACCTTCTATGCCAGATTTGAAATCCCACACCCCTCCTCCACCCACCCCACTGCACAGGCCTCCTCAGCCACTCTGGAGCCGCACCCCTCCCCACCACTCTCACCACCTTCACCACTGTGGACAGTACGACCCCCCCTGATCACCCCTCCCCCTCCACTGTCTTCTCAGTGACAGAAAAAGATGTGCTCAAGCTTTTCCGTAAGCAAAACCCACGGAAAGCTCCGGGCCCGGACGGTGTCTCTCCCGCCACCCTGAGACACTGCGCAGAGGAACTAGCTCCAGTCTTCACGGACATTTTCAACATCTCCCTGGAGTCCTGCCATGTTCCTGCCTGCTTCAAGCTGTCCACCATCGTCCCTGTCCCCAAGAAGCCCCGTATCACTGGACTTAATGACTACAGGCCTGTGGCGCTGACGTCTGTAGTCATTAAGTCATTTGAGCGCCTGGTCCTCCCTCACCTCAAGTCCTTCACCTCCCCCCTCCTGGACCCTCTGCAGTTCACCTACAGAGCCAACAGGTCTGTAGACGACGCCATCAACCTGGCCCTCCACTTCATCCTGCAGCACCTGGACTCCCCGGGAACCTACGCTAGGATCCTGTTTGTGGACTTCAGCTCTGCATTCAACACCATCCTCCCTGCTCTGCTCCAGGACAAGCTCTCCCAGCTCAACGTGCCCGACTCCACCTGCAGGTGGATCACTGACTTCCTGACGGACCGGAGGCAGTGCGTGCGGCTGGGGAAGAATGTCTCCACCACTCGGACTATCAACACAGGATCTCCACAGGGCTGTGTACTTTCTCCTCTGCTCTTCTCCCTGTACACCAACTGCTGCACCTCCAGCCACGACTCTGTTAAACTGATCAAGTTTGCGGACGACACCACCCTCATCGGACTCATCTCGGACGGTGATGAGTCTGTCTACAGGAGGGAGGTAGACCGGCTGGTGTCCTGGTGATGAGTCTGTCTACAGGAGGAGGTAGACCGGCTGGTGTCCTGGTGCAGCAGCAACAACCTGGAGCTCAACGCTCAGAAGACAGTGGAGATGATCGTGGACTTCAGGAAAGTCACAGCCCCCTCACCCCCCCTCGTCCTGACAGACTCTCCCATCACCACTGTGGACTCCATCCGCTTCCTCGGCACCACCATCACACAGGACCTGAAGTGGGAGCCGTCCATCAGCTCCCTGATCAAAAAGGCCCAGCAGAGGATGTACTTCCTGCGGCAGCTGAAGAAAGCCAAGCTGCCGGCCCAGATGATGGTGCAGTTTTACACGGCCATCATTGAGTCCATCCTCACCTCCTCCATCACAGTGTGGTACGCTGGAGCCACAGTCAGGGACAGACACAGACTGCAGCGCATTGTGCGCTCTGCTGAGAAGGTGATTGGCTGCAGCCTTCCATCTCTCCAGGACCTGTACGTCTCCAGGACTCGGGGCGTCTCCAGGACCTGTACGTCTCCAGGACCTGTACGTCTCCAGGACCTGTACGTCTCCAGGACTCGGGGGCGTGCAGGTCGGATAGCAGCTGACCCTTCTCACCCTGGACACAGACTTTTTGAGCCACTCCCCTCGGGCAGGAGGTTACGGTCCATCCGGACCAGAACCTCACGTCACAAGAACAGTTTCTTTCCCTCTGCTGTAGGACTCATGAACACTCTATAAACCTGCGACTCTGTTGATCTCCTGCATTGTCACTTTAACAGTCATATCATCACCTGTCACTTTATTCATTCGCTCATTTATTCATTATGTTAGTATTTTCTTACCTCTTGCACTGACAGATTGCACTGTTGTTTTGATTGTTCTGATTAATGTGGATATTTTTATTGCCTAATTTTTATTGGCCTATTTTGCATGCCCTTATACTTGATTTATATATCTTAAATATTTTTACTATATTTGATATTTTTTACTAGATTCTTTATCTTATTTGTGTTTTCTGTGTTATATGTTGCACATTAGCACCGCAGCAAGTTCCTAGTCTGTGAATTCTGTTTGTTCACTGACAATGGCAATAAAATTCTTTCTGATTCTGATTCTAAAACAGGACTAAAACAGGACTAAAGCAGGACTAAAACCGGACTAAACCTGGTCTAAAACAGGACTAAACCTGGTCTAAACCTGGTCTAAACCAGGACTAAACCTGGTCTAAAACAGGACTGAACCTGGTCTAAACCTGGTCTAAACCAGGACTAAACCTGGTCTAAAACAGGACTAAACTAAACCTGGTCTAAAACAGGACTAAACTGGTCTGAAACAGGACTAAACCTGGTCTAAAACAGGACTAAACCTGGTCTAAACCAGGACTAAACCTGGTCTGAAACAGGACTAAACCTGGTCTAAAACCTGGACTGACCTGAGACCTGCAGGAACTCTCCGGAGCTCTGGCCGTAGCGGTGGACCGAGTGCTCAAAAGCTTTCCTCAGAGTGGATCCTCTCAGAGTCACGATGTCGAAGGTTCCTCCAAACGGAAGAACCGACAGAAGGTCCTCCACGGTGATGGAACCTGGAACCAGACACAGTTAGAACAGTTCCTCCTGCAGGGACCTGAGTTGGACCTGAGTTCTACAGGGACCTGGGTTCTTTAGGGTCAGTACCGTTCCGTGTCTCCTCGTCGATGGAGTTCCTCACTCCTCCTCCGTTAAACACAGCGGCGCTCACGTGGTTCCACTGCAGCTGCTCCGAGAAGCCCAGAGCGTTCTCCACCTGAAGGAACAAGAGAGGAACATCAGAGGAACGTCAGAAGAACATCAAACATCAGAGGAACAACAAAGAAACTGAAGAGGGACACCAGAGCGTTCTCCACCTGAGGGAACAAAAGAGGAACATCTCAAAACATCAGAGAAACGTCAGGAGAACATCAGAAGAACATCAGACATCAGAGGAACTGAAGAGAAACATCACAGCGTTCTCCTGAAGGAACAGAAGAGGAACATCAATCATCAGAGGAACATCAGAGGAAGCCCAGAGCGTTCTCTACCTGAAGGAACACAAGAGGAACATCATAAAACATCAGAGGAACAACAAAGGAACTGAAGAGGAATATCAGAGTGTTCTCCACTTAAAGGAACAGAAGAGAAACATCTCAAATAATCAGAGGAACAACAGAGGAACATCAAACATCAGAGGAACTGAAGAGGGACACCAGAGCGTTCTCCACCTGAAGGAACATCAAAAGAACATCTTACTGAGGGTCACTGTTCTCCTGAGGAACATCACAAAACATCTTAAAGCATCACAGGAACATCAGAGAAACATCTCAAAACATCAGAGGAACTGAAGAGGAACTGAAGAGGGACAGGAGAGGGACACCAGAGCGTTCTCCACCTTAAGGAACAACACAAAACATCACAAACATCACAGGAACACCAGAGGGAAACCTTCTGTCTTTAGAGAACATTTTCTTTGCTTCTCTAAAGTGTGGTCCTCTGAGATAAAGCTGCTGATGCTGTAGATCTTTAGTCTACGTTCACAACACAAACTGAACTGGACTCGGCTCGATCTGGATCAAAGTTACATCACCGTCTGTTTCTCTGAACTGTCCTGGTTCTGTTCAAACTTTCACCAGTAGAACCAGAGACACGTCTGTCTATGGCCTGTGGAGGCGCTGTGGGACACAAACACATTACACAAACAGTAAAGAAGACACTCAGCTCCATCAGAAACAAACACGCTGCTGGACTTTAGATCAGTGTTTTCTCTCACATGAACAGGCCCAGTGTGAGTGACAGACCAAAGACAACACTTTCACTTTCATCACTTCAGACGACCAGAGAGGAGACTCAGAGTAAAACGTACACAAGTTCATCTGTTTGAGTAAATCTGTCTCTGCTCACTCAGCTGTAGAACTAAAGATTAGATGAATATGAACCATTTCTCCTGCAGTAATGTGGCTGTAGTGTTACTTTATGTCTTCGCTTTCGTCTAAGAGTTATAACTTTATCATTTCTATAAATAAATGATGTGACATATACTTCTCCTGAATCCTCCCCCGTCCTTCTCCTGATACTTTCATGTGTTTTATTTGTCTCATTATTGATGAGTTTGTTGTGATTGTGACTTCTGAGTCTCGCCTGCGTCTGAAAAACAAACAAACAAACTGCTCCAGAGCTCGATTCAACCGAGCCGAGACATTCTGAGCTTTGGACCGGATCAGAGTTCGTTTATACGTTCACAATTATCCAATCGAACCAAACTATCCAGACAAACCATCCTGACCCTGATCAGAGGTGTGTTGTGACTAGAGATGCACCGATCCGATACTGGGATCGAGTATCGGCTCCATGATATCGGTTCAGCCGATATCCTAGTTGTGTTTAATTGGACATAATGAGTCTGATGTTGATCCAGAATGTCTCATAATGTTTGACATTTTATTCTTTCTCTCTCTCTCTTTCTTCTCTTTTTCTTTCTCTTTCTTCTCTCTAATTCTCTCTTCTCTCTCTACTACTCTGTCTTCTCTTTTTTCTTTCTTTCTCTCTTTCTCTTTCTCTTGCTCTCCCTCTCTTTCTCCTTATTCTCTCTATTTCTCTGTCTTCTTTCTGCTCTCTCTCTCTCTTTCTCTCTCCTCTCATTCTCTCTCTTTCTTCTCTCTCTCTTTCTCTCTCCTCTCATTCTCTCTCTTTCTTCTCTCTCTCTTTCTCTCTCCTCTCATTCTCTCTCTTTCTTCTCTCTCTCTTTCTCTCTCCTCTCATTCTCTCTCTTTCTTCTCTTCTCTCTTTCTCTCTTTTTCTCTCTCTTCTCTCTCTCTCTCTCTCTCTCTCTTTCTTCTCTTTTCTTTCTCTTTCTTCTCTCTAATTCTCTCTTCTCTCTACTACTCTTCTTTCTTTCTTTCTTCTTTCTCTCTTCTCTTGCTCTCCCTCTCTTTCTCCTTATTCTCTCTATTTCTCTGTCTTCTTTCTTCCTCTTTCTTCTCTCTCTCTCTTTCTTTCTTTTCTCTCTTCTCTCTCTCTCTTCTCTCTCTCTCTCTCTCTTCTTTCTTTCTTCTCTTCTCTCTCTCTCTTCTCTTCTCTCTCTCTTCTCTTTCTCTCTCTTTCTTCCTCTTTCTTTCTTTCTCTCTTTCTTCTCTCTATCTCTCTCTCCTCGTGCTCTCTTTCTTCTCTTCTCTCTCTTCTTCTTAAGTTGTTCAGTTGTGTCTTGCTTATATAAATTACACTTTATGATCAAAAGTCTTATGTTTTGAAAAGGACAAAGAGCTATTCCAGTCGTTACACAAGTATCGGTTGATATCGGTATCGGCAGATGCTTCATTCTGAAGTATCGGGATCGGTATCGGAACTGAAAAAGCTGGATCGGTGCATCACTAGTTGTGAATGCACCTTAAACACGAGACACTGAACTGTAGTTATGCTGCGGCTCTAAACACAGACCAGACCAGACCGGGTCAGACCGGGGTCAGACCGGGTCAGACCAGGACAGACCGGTCTTGTCCTCACATGTCTCTGCAGTTTTATGTCCTCACTCAGACGTCTTGTGTCCAGATGTTTCCCTCAGACTCACAGCAGCACATTCCTGAATCCCATAAAGAGGCGTCGACATCCTGGAGACGAGAGAAGAAGTCCAGACCCGGTCCAGACCCGGTCCAGACCTGGCCCAGACTCAAACCCTGTGTGTGTGTGTTCAGCCAATCACAGAGCTTCAGCGTTTTGGCCAAAGAGACACACAGAGAGAGAGAGACAGATGTAGAACTAAACAGGGTCAGAACTGAGTTTTACTGACAGTTTTTTTACTTTTACTGTTTAAATTGTTCACCATTGCTACAGTTTTGTACGGCGCTCCATAGTACTCACGAAAAAATAAATATTTATCTCATAATTACCAGATAATTTAAATGGCTTTTCTCACATTCTGTATCCACACGCTTCATAGGCTAAGCTAGTGACTTTATCTACAACACAAGTAGTCTTTTCTGTGCTAGCTTGATGTTTCTAAATAGCTAAGATGTACTTGTGGATTTCGTTATGTTAAATTAAGTGTCTGTGGTCTTCACTGTTTATGGTACAAAAGTATGAAACTAGCTAATAACGTGTCTGTGGACTCAAGCTACAGTTAGCATGCTATTCTAAAGACGGCCAGTGTGTGGAGCTGTTCACCCACCAGAAAGAAGCTAGTGGTAATCGGCAGGTTTTTAAATAAAACTCGATCTTCTTGACTGTTGGCAGTTACTCTCACACATCCTTACAAATGTGTGTCAGTTTTTCTGTGGCTCCAGCGTCTGGTTTATATTTATTTGGCCATAATGGAGAGAAGTGCTGCACATTTGCTACACTTCACCATCATTGACTTACAACATACGGAGCATTTCTGCTGTACCCGCCCACTCTGGGTGATCCAAGCGGAAGAAACACGTTTGTTTGTTTGTTTGTTTGTTTGTTGTGCGGTTACCATGGCGTCGCAGATCAGGTTGCCCAGGTTACACTCTCTCCAGCGACACTCTTCGTTGGATCCGTTTAGAAACACCAGAGTCTTTCCCACGACCGACGATGAGAAGTTCTTTAAGTTCTGCTTCCACGAGTCGACCTGAGCCTGGACCTGGGGATCTGCAAAAGACCGGGTTTAGACCGGGTTTAGACCGGGTTTAGTCCTGGTTCTGGTTTAGTCCTGGTTTAGTCCTGGTTTAGTCTTGGTTTAGTCCTGGTTTAGTCCTGTTTTAGTCCTGCTCTAGTCCTGGTTGAGTCCTGGTTTAGTCCTGGTTCTGGTTCAGACCTGGTTTAGTCCTGGTTTAGTCACGGTTCAGACCTGGTTCCACGGACTCGTCCAGTAGAACCGGATTCCCGTCTGCTTCCAGAACGTTCCCGTCGGAGTCGAACCGGACTCTGAGTTTTCCCAGGTATTTTCCGAAAGCGTAAGCCTGGACCACCGGGACCTGGCGCCCGTCCACAGACCTGATCCAGACCGGGTACGGACCGGCCGGGACCTCCACCGAGGGCGGGGCTCCTGAGGGACAGAGACAAGAGCGTTTCTGAGGTTTAACAAAGCTCCAGCGTCAGGTACGTTCACCAGAATCATCTAATCAAATCTGTTTACTTTTGTGCAACCCAAAATCACATCAACACACAACTAAAACTCTAATTGTTCTGTTAATTCTCTGTTTAACTCATCTGTGAAACCACCTGTCAGAGGAACTTTAAAGCTGCTTACAGTTGCCTCCTGATTATTCGTTTCAACTTCATTAACCGTGATGTTTTCCTGCAGCTGTGACTCGTGTAAAAGCTGTGAGTGTCGCTGTTCACTGGTGGAGTGGAGAACACACAGGACTGTCCGTACACGTGTGAGTTCAACCCCAGGCTTTTACAGCTCCGGAAGACTTTTGTATCTGAAATTCAAGTTTAATTCTTTAAATAATCCTACTTTCTTTACAAGCACATTATATTATCGTTTTAAAACGCAAAAACAAACACTATGTCTTTATTTAACGTGCAGAAAAGAAAAAAACATTTAAAATTGAACTATGTGGGATTTGAACCCAGGATTCCTGTGTTTTTTGTATCATCAAGGTGAAAGTGACAGTTTATAAATCTGGTTCAGTCGAATCAACAGGTTATTTTTATCTTTGGTTAGGGTTCATTTTGCTGTGAACATAATGTTTATTTGTTGTATTTTATGGCCACAATAGCCTCTTGTTTTTGCCAGAATCGAGGAGTTTTATGAATTCTAGACATTGACAGCTCAGGATGTACAAACCCTAACCCTGGACTAAACTTTGTGAATATGAGTTTTTTTTTCTTTTGTGGAGCCACAGGGTGAGTCTCACAGCCCGATCTTGCCCTTTTGTCTTAGCCGGTCTTAGCCTTGGTCTTAAGTATTCCTCTGTTGGCCACTAGAGGCTCTCTCCAGACTCTATACACTGTCAGTGTAGAAGGTTCGGCTCCAGCCAGATGTGAGGGTGCAGTTTTGTTCATTGAACCTGACACATGCTCAGGCCTGTGACAAGTGAGCAGCTGCTTTAGGATCACAGGCAAAAGAGAACTGTAGCAGCAGCTTCAGTTTGGAAAAAAACTGTAATAATAGAAATCTATTTGGTGAAAGTCTATTTACTTGACAGACTTGATCAACTTTGTCTAAAAATGAGGCCAACATTTTTTTAACGTGTTGACACATAAACAATGGTTTAAAAAATACATGATGGCCTCTTTGGCCTTTCCATAGCATTCACACTGACCCATGTTCACTCTCACATCTGATTATCTTTTTTATTAAGTCAACAAGCTTTATGTAAAAGAAAAGACACATTTTTAGACAAGTTGTTAAAGTCTGTCAAGTAAATAGACTTTCACCAAATAGATTTCTATTATTACACTTTTTTTCCAAACTGAAGCTGCTGCTACAGTTCTCTTTTGCCTGTGATCCTAAAGCAGCTGCTCACTTGTCACAGGCGTGAGCATGTGTCAGGTTCAATGAAGGAAACTGCACCCCCACATCTGGCTGAAGCCACACCTTCTACACTGACAGAGTACAGCGCCTGGAGAGAGCCCCTAGTGGCCAACAGAGGAATAATTAAGACCAAGGCTAAGACAAAGGGCAAGATCGGGCTGTCAGTCTCACATGTTCTGTGTTTTTATGTTTGTGCAGCTTTTGGTCAGAATAAGTGAAGAAATGATCATGTTAAAGCCGTAGTTCTGGTCGTTTTGAGCCACTGTCACTTTGCTCTCCACAAGTTGGTCACATAAACAAATAAATACATTTTTTTGCTTTTCGTTAAAATTTCAGCTGCATTTTAATCTTAATAATACAGTGACATCTATGTTTTAGGGAAATAGGTCTGATCTTAATGATAATACATTTACTGCTAAGGTATAATAATTGAGATCGATGTGATCAGGAGAAACTTGGGATGAGAAATGTATATATTATAAACTCTTGCATAAAAGGGGTGTTTTCCCCAGAAACTTGCAAGTAATTTTCTGCATTTTGGTGGATTTTAGAGGAATTTCTCCTGCTTTTTCCAGGAGCAGTTCTTGACCGTGGTTTATGATATGTTACTAGTATTATCTTGTTGGATTTGGACAAAGAATCCACTTTATAATGTGAATAAATGAACAGAACGCCTGACGGGCCGTGTTAGATACAGTAATCACTTATCAGACAAACCTTTAAGAAAACATCACTAATGAAAATGTTCCTATATTTGTTTAATTGACTGAAATCCGTCACAGTGACTGAGAAGTTTAAGCCCTGACATAGACACAGTATTGAAAGTGTCCGCGTGGTTGCATTTGGTCTGAAAGCACCATAAGACAGATCTAAACTTCAGATCACGGTAAAGGAACGTGGAGTGTGTGTTGTACTTCAGTAGCAAATAATTTGACTTGAAACAAGAAGAAATGTATTGAAACAAGACAGAAACAAGTCACAATCAATCCTGGACATTTTAACCAGTCTAGAAATACTTTTTTTGTAGTGAATAAAGTTAGTGTGTAATTATAATGCATCAGACTTTGATCATGTGATAAATATATAACTATAAATGATAAAGTTTATGGTGGTTTTCACTTGTTAAGTTGTTGCTCTGCTGCACTGGATTTAAAAGAAGAAAAAAAAACAACTGTTTATGGGCTCATAAAGTCACTCAACTGTTTTTAAAATGCAGGGAGTAAAAAGAACAGATGTTTCTTGAAAAATGTTCTCTAAGCAACAAAACAAATTCTAATGTTTTTCTTGGAAATGAGGAGCTTGAATTGGTTGAAGAATATAAGTATCTTGGAGTGATTCTGGACTCCTCACTCACATTTAAGAACCATGTCCAGAAAATCTCTAAAATACTTAAAGTCAGTCTATGCAATTTCAAATATGTTAGACCGTCTATGTCAACAGAGGCATGCCATGGTGTTCTCACATATAGATTATTGTTTTACCAACTGGACACTCACTAGTGACACTTCTCTTAAACCAATAGAATCTCTTTACAAAAGAGCACTACAAATATTTGCTAGAAAACCAATTTCATATCATCATTGTTTTATCTTGAAAACATTTGCAGCCCGATCTTGCCCCTTTGTCTTAGCCTTGGTCTTAATTATTCCTCTGTTGGCCACTAGGGGCTCTCTCCAAGCTCTATACACTGTCAGTATAGAAGGTGTGGCTCCAGATGTGAGGGTGCAGTTTTTTTCATTGAACCTGACACATGCTCACGTCTGTGACAAGTGAGCAGCTGCTTTAGGATCACAGGCAAAAGAGAACTGCAGCAGCAACCTGCAATAATAGAAATCTATTTGGTGAAAGTCTATTTACTTGACAGACTTTATCAACTTTGTCTAAAATGAGGCCAACATTTTTTTAACGTGTTGACACATAAAAAATGGTTTAAAAAATACATGATGGCCTCTTTGGCCTTTCCATAGCATTCACACTGACCCATGTTCACTCTCACATCTGATTATCTTTTTTATTAAGTCAACAAGCTTTATGTAAAAGAAAAGACACATTTTTAGACAAAGTTGTTAAAGTTTGTCAAGTACATAGACTTTCACCAAATAGTTTTCTATTATTACAGTTTTTTTTTTTCAAACTGAAGCTGCTGCTACAGTTCTCTTTTGCCTGTGATCCTAAAGCAGCTGCTCACTTGTCACAGGCGTGAGCTTGTGTCTGTGTAATAGGTTGAAAAACGCTATATCAAAAGTTTCACAAGAAATCAGACACCCCCTCTCATTTATTTTTTGTATTTGCTAATATCTTTTATTTTGGGTGCAATGCATATTGTCGCCACTAGAGGTGCTCTAAGTGCTCCTGTTGGATACTAGAGGGACAACGCGCATGCGCAGCTTCAGATTAAACAAGCTGTGGCCAGACCTAACGTCTCCTCTCGTCTATCCACAGGTAATTGTAATAAAAGTTGTTTTATGTAACTCAAACTTGGTTCAAACATATTCGAGACACATTTCGAAAGGTTTTGTACAAACTGTATAATTTTCAGAGTGTTTAGTCGAGGTAAAATGTATTTTTGTTGTACTTTTTCATGTAGTCTCGTTTTCAGTCCGAGTCGCCATGTTAAGTGAGTCAATTCAGTAATAACGTATGTAAAGTCCAATCTAAGTATTGTAAGTTAGTCAAGTACTTTGGAAAACAGTAGTAATTGCAAGTTTATTTCGTTTTGAGCATAAATGTTGATAAAATCCAAGTTTAAAGCTTCCGCCATGCTGTTCGTTCACGGACTTTTTCTACAGACGGTTTGCCGCCATTCGGAGGCACTTTTTCTTTGATGTTGCCGACTTGCTTGTGTGTGTATGTGGTAGGGAGGAGTAGGAGAAGTGTATGTGTGAAGGATATGTGAAATAGTGTAGCAAATGCACTTGCTACCGCCCAGCTATCCCCTAGGGCTGGCGCCGGTAACATCTGGTTCAATGAAAAAAACTGCACCCTCACATCTGGAGCCACACCTTCTACACTGACAGTGTATAGAGCTTGGAGAGAGCCTCTAGTGGCCAACAGAGGAATAATTAAGACCAAGGCTAAGACCGGCTAAGACAAAGGGGCAAGATCGGGCTGATAATCTTTTGAGTTTTGAAAATTATAAATACTTTAAGTTTGCATGCACATTATATAAAATCCTTTATGGACTTGCGCCTCCACCATTAAGAGAGAATATAAACATGAAATCTTCAGCTGGTGCAGCTACCAGGTCTGTAGCCAGAGGTGACTGTGTGGTGCCCTATAGGCGTACTGTCTCTGTTCTGTCTGTTAAGGGCTGTCAGATCTGGAACAGTGTACCCCTCACTGTAAGAGAAAGTCCTACATATAACACATTTAAAAATCAACTGAAAACTTGGCTTAAATCCAACCAACATTCACACACTATTAAAGATCTAACTCTGCTGTTGGCTTATGTCATGTTCTGCGTCTTCTGCAACTTGAACCTGCTTCTGTAAATTTATCTTGTTTATATGTATGTAACATTTGTCTTAGTTTTAATATTGTAGATACTGTAATTTGTATTTAACAACTCTGCATAGACTGTATTTTTATAATGGGAAACTTTTACTGTTTCTATTAGCTTTAGTGTGGAGCCTTTATATTGTGTTGTTTCTGTCAAACAAACAAACAAACAAACAAACACCTTGCCCAGGGACGACAGCTGAAAATAGCTTTGTAGCTAAAACTGGCACATTTAGAGAAATGTTCATTAATGTGCACTGTCCCTGTTTCAAATAAATAAATAAATGTAAGAAGTCAAAGTAAAAAGAAAACTACTCTTTGCTGCTGAACTTGTGTCGTCCCTGTTTATTTCAGGATTAAAGACACACTTCCTGTTCACAAACGACGACATCAGAACAAAACCAGAACTCTCTTTTTCTGATTCTCTGTCACAGTCACATGTTTATTCTGTGTGCCGCTGTCGTCATGGTTACAGGTCTAAACAAACAGGACGTGTGGTTCCTGGTGTAAACACAGGTTCCTCCAGATGCCCTCCCACACTGTCTCTCTCTCCTCTCTCTTTCCCACACTCTCTCTCTCTCTTCTGTCTGTAGTAAATGTAAATGTTCAGTGTAAACACGTCGTTCTGCAGCTGGAAACATCAGCTTCACCAAACACACGACTGAAGTCAGACTTGTTTAAAGTGTTTTAAAGATAAAGTCATATCTACACACGGTATAAACACACACTACACACACATATATACTGTAGAGCTTCCAGACTGACCGGTGTAGAGGAAAGTGTTGGTGTGGCCTCCGATCACCACGTCCACTCCTCTCACCGATCGGGCGATTTCTTTGTCGACGGTGAAGCCAGAATGTCCCAGAGCGATGATTTTATTCACTCCTAAAGTCTGCAGCTTGTCCACCTGAGTCTGGAGGGCGGCCAGCTCGTCCTCGAAGCTCACGTGAGGTCCTGAAGACAAGTACAGAGCAAGAAACATGAGACTTTAACCCTTTATAACACCACAAACACTCGAAGCTCACGTGTGGTCCTGAAGACAAGTACAGAGCAAGAACATGAGACTTTAACCCTTTTATAACCCCACAAACACTCGAAGCTCACGTGTGGTCCTGAAGACAAGTACAGAGCAAGAAACATGAGACTTTAACCCTTTTATAACACCACAAACACAGGAAGCTCACGTGAGGCCCTGAAAAACGATCTTCCAGACTGGTTTGTACTTTTCAGTGTTTCTGCAGCAGCTGATCATTTCCGGTATCGTCTCCTCTACAGGGCTGGACTGGCAATGGGCCCACCGGGAAAGGGTGAGCCGGTGCAGTTTTGGGCTGGGCCGGTCGGAATAACGTAATACACATCATGTGTTATAATCAAGTTAGTACGCAACTACACATCAGTACACTCCCCTGAGTCTGAGTGGTCCTGTCACTGGTCTGATGTCTGAGTGTCCTGTCACTGGTCTGAGTGGTCCTGTCACTGGTCTGAGTGGTCCTGTCACTGGTCTGAGTGGTCCTGTCACTAGTGAGCTAGTGGGAAACTGTTTGTTGCTAATGCACAACTAAGTCCTGCAGTGTTAATTCTGAGTGAAAAAAGCTCAGAAAATATGGATGTAGAGTCATTAGGTAATTAGCAATTATGGTTGCAAATCTGCAACGCCATGCAGCCCTGAGAGGGTTAATACCGCCACCTACTGTACTACAATTAGATTGCAGGTTGTGTCTTCTCTTGGTCTTATTTTTTTCTTTAGGTCAAATACATTTGCTTATTTGACTCTTTAATAGTATATGTGTGATAGATATAGATATGTAAATGTATTACTATAAAATAATACATTATTTTGTCGCCCAAAATAATTTGGGCGACACGGTTAGCGCTCTGGCCTCATAGCAAGAAGGTCCTGGGTTCGACGCCGGGGACCTTTCTATGTGGAGTTTGCATGTTCTCCCCGTGTCTGCGTAGGTTTCCTCCTACATCTAAAAACATGTCCATTAAAGCCTCCCCTGACCCTTCCCCCAGGGCTCCCCTACAAAAGAGATTCTGAATCTCACTGGGACTTCCTGGTTAAATAAAGGTACATTAAATTAAAAAGATCAAACGGTGTTTATGTTCACATAACATCTTTATTTATACAATTACCAACTTTGAGAAATAAAAAAATGCAATTATTAAATAATAAAAACTACGTGTACAAGTGATTAGTGGCTACGAATATTCAATTCTTATGTAAAATTACTAAAAAATAGCTTTATTTCATGAAATCTGTTGGTTTTCTCCGTCAGATCTCCACACTTCTGTGAATCTGTGAGCGACTGCAGCGCCTATTTTGATGACGTCACATCATGAAGGAAAAATAACCGCGCGCTCAGATAGAAGCAAAGCAAAAGGATCCAACATCGCGCTGAGATACAAACCGCGCGCGGTGTTATCATTCTGAGCGCGCGATGAAAGGAAAACAGCGCGCAGACAGAGCCTACGCGCTGTCAGGAAGTTTGCGCTCATTTTCAATTTATACGCTCTCAAATCTTGTTTACTGCGCGCCATGACGTTCTCTATGCACGCTCAAGTTAAAGAGAGCTGTCTGACGCCATAGAGAAAAGCACCAAAACGTCCAAAACTACAAGTAACTCTTCACAGTGACGCAGATAGTTGGTCTGGTGCAAAACCTCCAGGGCCAAATTTTAATCCCAGTCCAGCCCGGGTCGATGGAGCTATAACTCTATTCCTCACGTGGGAAACACCAGACTCCACGGTGTTTGTGTGCATGGAGCAGGTTTAACGGACGAGAACCAGGCAAAGAATGTAGAGGATTAGATCTTTAATTTCCTCTGATTGTTTGAAACAGAAACACCAACCACAGCCAGAGGTCAGAGGTCAGAGAAGCTTTTTTAACCCACTGAGTTATTCCAGGAACGTCCAGACTGCGGCTCTCAGACTTTCAGAATTCAAGTTGATAATGTCGTGTTTGTGGGTGAAGTTCTGGGATAAAGTGTAGAAAATGAACTTGTTTGACCTCAGAGACACTTTTATCTGTTCAGAGCAGAAGTGGGCGGAGCCTTCGTATGACATCATCATCATCTCATGGTCACGTGACACGACTGAGCTCGACAGATAATCCACTTTGTTATAAAACTGGAATATCTGCTGATTATTTCACTGTAAAAAAAAAACTACACAAGCACCACAAGGATCAGTCTTAGGACCTAACTTAAGTCCTGTTTTAGTCCTGGTTTAGTCCTGTTTTAGTCCTGTTTAGTCTGTTTTAGTCCTGGTTTTAGTCCTGTTTTAGTCCTGTTTTAGTCCTGTTTTAGTCCTGTTTTTAGTCCTGTTTAGTCCTGTTTTAGTCCTGTTAGTTTTAGTCCTGTTTTAGTCCTGTTTTATCCTGCTTTAGTCCTGGTTTAGTCCTGTTTTAGTCCTGCTTTAGTCCTGCTTTAGTCCTGTTTAGTCCTGTTTTAGTCCTGTTTTAGTCCTGTTTAGTCCTGTTTAGTCCTGTTTTAGTCCTGTTTTAGTCCTGTTTTAGTCCTGTTTTTTTTTTTTTTTTTTTTTTTAGTCCTGGTTTAGTCCTGTTTTAGTCCTGTTTAGTCCTGGTTTAGTCCTGTTTTAGTCCTGGTTTAGTCCTGTTTTAGTCCTGTTTAGTCCTGGTTTAGTCCTGTTTTAGTCCTGGTTTAGTCCTGTTTTAGTCCTGTTTAGTCCTGTTTAGTCCTGGTTTAGTCCTGGTTTAGTCCAGGTTTAGTCCTGGTTTAGTCCTGTTTTAGTCCAGGTTTAGTCCTGTTTAGTCCTGTTTTAGTCCTGGTTTAGTCCTGTTTTAGTCCTGGTTTTAGTCCTGGTTTAGTCCTGTTTTAGTCCAGGTTTAGTCCTGGTTTTTTTAGTCCTGGTTTAGTCCTGTTTTTTTTTTTTTTTTTTTTTTTTTTTTTTTTTTTTAGTCCTGGTTTAGTCCTGTTTAGTCCTGTTTAGTCCAGGTTTAGTCCTGTTTTAGTCCTGTTTTAGTCCTGGTTTAGTCCTGGTTTAGTCCTGTTTTAGTCCAGGTTTAGTCCTGGTTTAGTCCTGTTTAGTCCAGGTTTAGTCCTGGTTTAGTCCTGTTTTAGTCCTGTTTAGTCCAGGTTTAGTCCTGGTTTAGTCCTGTTTTAGTCCTGGTTTAGTCCAGGTTTAGTCCTGTTTTAGTCCAGGTTTAGTCCTGGTTTAGTCCTGTTTAGTCCAGTTTAGTCCTGGTTTAGTCCTGTTTAGTCCTGGTTTAGTCCTGTTTAGTCCAGGTTTAGTCCTGGTTTAGTCCTGTTTTAGTCCAGGTTTAGTCCTGTTTAGTCCTGTTTAGTCCTGTTTAGTCCAGGTTTAGTCCTGTTTAGTCCAATCTCTTAGACCGGTTTGTTCAGTTAAAGATGTTAAAAGTGAAAGTATAAATATATGAATGTATTTATATTCTGACCATGGCGTCGTACTGCAGCAGGTTCATGAAGTGCGCGGCCTCGGCTCCTTTGTAGAACGTGAACCAGACCGAGCCCTGGAACTGGTCCCCCGCGTCCAGCAGCAGCACCGGGGGCCCCGTGCCCGCGCTGTGTTCCCCCCGGAGCCGCTTCACCGCCGCGGCTCTCCGGGACACGCCTCCGTAGCACCGGCGCGCCCCGGGACCGGCTGCACGCGCCCGAGAGCACGCTGGTCTCCTCCACGCGCGCGTGCACGTCGTTAGTGTGGAGCAGGAGCAGCTCGAGACCGGAACCCACGGTACCGGAACCCACGGCACCGGGACCGAGCCACAGCGAGAGACAGAGCAGCTGCAGCCCGGGGAGAGACGAGAGAGAGCTCCGGAGGACTTCCATCGAGAGAGAAGGACAGAAGAGACTGAGAGAAAGAGAGAAACAAGAGAGAGGAGGAGGGGAGAGGGAGGAGAGAGAGAGAGAGAGAGAGAGAGAGAGGAGAGAGAGAGGGACAGAACAGGCTGAGAGAGAAAGAAAGAAACAAAAGAGAGGAGGGCGGGAGAAGGAGGAGAGAGAGAGAGATAGAAGAGAAAGAGAGAGAGAAGGACAGAAGAGACTGGAGAGAAAGAAAGAAACAAGAGAGAGGAGGGCGGGAGAGGGAGGAGAGAGAGGACTGAGAGAGAGAGAGAGAGAGAGAGAGGAGGGGGGGGGGAGGAGAGAGGGACAGAACAGACTGAGAGAGAGAGAAAGAAACAAAAGAGAGGAGGGCGGGAGAGGGAGGAGAGAGAGAGACTGAGAGAGAGAGAGAAGGACAGAAGAGACTGAGAGAAAGAAAGAAACAAGAGAGAGGAGGGCGGGAGAGGGAGGAGAGAGAGAGATAGAAGAGAGAGAGAAGGACAGAACAGGCTGAGAGAGAGAGAAGAGAGAGAAACAAGAGAGAGGAGGAGGGAGAGGGAGGAGAGAGAGAGACTGAGAGAGAGAGAGAGAGAGGAGGGGGGGTGGGAGGGACAGAACAGACTGAGAGAGAAAGAAAGAAACAAAAGAGAGGAGGGCGGGAGAGGGAGGAGAGAGAGAGAGAGATAGAAGAGAAAGAGAGAGGAAGGACAGAACAGACTGAGAGAGGAAGAGAGAGAAACAAGACAGAGGAGGGCGGGAGAGAGAAAGGAGAGGGAGGAGAGAGAGAGAAATGACACAGACTGAGAGAGAAAGAGAGGAGGCGGGAAAGGGAGGGTAGAGAGAGAGAGAGAGAAACAAGAGAGAGGGGAGAAGACTGAGAGGGAGAGAGAGAAAGACTGAGAGAGGAGAGAGAGAGAGAGAGACTGAGAGAGGAGGGCGGGAGAGGGGGAGAGAAGAGTTTGGGTGAAGATACAACAACATGGAAAAGAAAAGTGTGTGAGAGGGAAACCACGAATTCAATATAAACTGTTCCTTTTAACCACCAGAGCATCCATGGAACTGCTCCGGCCTCAGTGAGCTCCTCCACCCACACACCCACCTCACGCTGGCTCCGCTCCGGCTCCAACACTGCCTCCACCAGCCCAGGACCAGGCTCTCCCTCCACCAGCCCAGGACCTCCACCAGCCCAGGACCAGGCTCTCCCTCCACCAGCCAGGACCAGGACCTGCACCAGCCCAGGACCAGGCTCTCCACCAGCCCAGGACCAGGACCTGCACCAGCCCAGGACCAGGCCTCCACCAGCCCAGGACCAGGACCTCCACCAGCCCAGGACCAGGCTCTCCACCAGCCCAGGACCAGGCTCTCCCACCCAGCCAGCCCACCGGACCAGGCTCTCCACCAGCCCAGGACCAGGCTTCTCCACCGCAGACCGGTTCCCACCGCCAGGACCAGGCTCTCCACCGGCCCAGGACCAGGCTCTCCACCAGCCCAGGGACCAGGCTCTCCACCAGCCCAGGACCAGGCTCTCCCTCCACCAGCCCAGGACCAGGCTCTCCACCGGCCCAGGACCAGGCTCTCCACCAGCCCAGGACCAGGCTCTCCACCAGCCAGGACCAGGCTCTCCCTCCACCAGCCCAGGACCAGGCTCTCCACCAGCCCAGGACCAGGCTCTCCACCGGCCCAGGACCAGGCTCTCCACCAGCCCAGGACAGGCTCTCCACCAGCCCAGGACCAGGCTCTCCCTCCACCAGCCCAGGACCAGGCTCTCCACCAGCCCAGGACCAGGCTCTCCACCAGCCCAGGACCAGGCTCTCCAACAGCCCAGGACCAGGCTCTCCACCGGCCAGGACCAGGCTCTCCACCGGCCCAGGACCAGGCTCTCCGCTGTGGGAGACAGGTCGCCTGAGGAATGTTCTCCCAGAGTCTCTGAGGTAAAGTGTGGAGGCTTTAAAAAAGGGTCTAAAGACTAAAAGCTTACGAGTAATGTCTCTCTTTATGTATTATAAATGTTTTAAGATGTCACTGTATTCTGCTCTTCTGTAGCACTTTGAGATTTCCCTGGAATGGAAAGTGCATTATAATCAAATGTATTCTTTATAACAGAGCAGAGAGAGAGAAAAGGTGGCGTTGACACAGAGCAGCAGCAGCAGAGTTTCTTCTTCAGACACAGTGAGAGTAACACGTCTGTCTCTGAGGTCAAAAACATAAACTCTACTGTAAACTCACTTCCTCCTGAAATAGCAGCTCTGTGTGGTTTGTGGTTGTGGGTTTTGACTCCGCCTCAGCAGCAGCAGCAGCAGCAGACTCTCACTCTCAGTCTCACTCACAAACTCTCAAACTCAACTGTTCCCACCTTTCAGCCAAAACAGTGACGCAGCAGCACTTTGTCCCTTTAGATCTGAACTTAAAACTCGTGTGAGAGTCTGTTCTTTTCTCTCTCTGACTCAGGTTTTACTCAAACAAACATCTGCATTTACTTTGGACATTTTGGACTCATGACGTCACACTTTCTGAGAAGCTTGAACTCAGACTGAGCTCTTCTTCTGGATCATGGATTTATTCAGATTTATGTTTTTTATCATTTCTTTGACTGGTTGAATCAGAGCGTTCATGTTCTTCACTTTAGTTGAAAAAACAAAAACAAAAGTAAAGTTGAAAGCAGACTTGAAGTGCTTTGTGTTTTATTAAAATAAGATTTACAGAGTGAACAACCTTCAGTCTGTCCAATGCATCCTTTTTTTGAGAAAGAAAAAATAAACATAAATGTATTAATTGAAACTACATTTGCCTGGTGTTGTGGAGCAGATGTAACACGTGAAACCTGTTCATGTGTGTGGCTCAGATCTGCAGCTTTCACTTCTTAGTTTTAATCACGACTTTAACTCAAATTAAGATTGTTTTGGAAATGAATCTGAGGAAAACAGAATTGTCTTTTATGTGGTTTATTGTAAATATCTTTGCAGAGAGAGAGATACAAGTCTGTCAAGTAGGGAAAGTGGGGAAGTTGTGCCACCCCCTGTTTCTACAGAACCATAGAAGAAATGAGTCATGTGACCTCACATTATTGAAGGTTTAGCCATGTCACTCATCCTGTAAAGATGGAGGCTGATGCAGGAGAAATAAGAACATTTAAGTAGAAAAAACTAGTTTTTTCCCTTCAAAGTAAAATTCCTTTGATCAAGGTTTTTGGATTGTTGCGTCTGAACAGTTCTAGACAGGTTTGTAATATATCACACATGTGTTAGTGCTTTGGTAAGATACATTTTGAATCTAAATAGTTATCATGATGTTAGCTCAAAACTGACAGATGATGCATTTTTTCCAAAATGGTGGGTTTGGGCTGATTTGTGCCACTGACACCCCATTAATGAATCATTGAAAAAATATGATTTTTTGGTAATTGTGTCATTTTATCACTAAAGCAATCTAATTCTTCATTTTACACCAAACACAGATAGAAACATTAGGAAATAAGACCAAAATTCAAGGAAATTGGACTCATCAATCAATCAAGTTTGTGTTTAATTCTGATCAGACATGTGCATGTGATGCTCTGTCTTTTTTCTCTTTAATGTTAAATAACTTTATGTTTAATCTAAAATGTAAGTGGAAAATGCATAATGAGTTTAACCTGCAGAAGATATTAAAATATACTATTTTACTGTCATAATAAATGGCACAATTGACCCCAGTGTAATTTCTCCAAAGGCACAACTTCCCCCAAGCTCCAGGGCAAGTTGTGCCACAAGACAACTGTATTTCATAATACTGTACTTCAGATCAAACATGATTGTTTCCAAAGATGCAGCACATCCTGAAATCTGTGTTCATGTTGTAGTTTGAAGAATGACTCTCATGGTCTCACTTTAAAGTCATGTTGAGTAAAAACTGGCACATCTGACCCACTTTCCCCTACAGAGTTCCAGCTCCACTGGCCAGCGAGACTTATCTCATGAGACACAGGTGTAGGAGGAGAGTCGAGCAGAAAGAGAAACTCACATTCTTTAGTAATTGCCAAATGTGCCCGTTTATCAAAATGTGCACGTCAAGGTTATATTATGTAGCTTTAGTTTCAACACAAACTAAGCCTCAGTTTTGTATTTTTCCATCTCAAGATGATGTTTCAAATTTGGAAAAAACAGTGTTACTACTGTCCCCCCGGTCTCCTGTACTTTGTCACAGTTTCTGCTGGAGTGTTCAGGGTGAGAGTCGTTAGGCTGCTGCAGACGTGTGGCGCCATCTGGTGGATAAAGTCAGGTCTGCTGTGTCTGAGAAGGAAACATTTAACTTCTTCACTTTACAAGACTCTGTCAAAGTCACTCACACGTTTAGTCCGAAGAAAAACAAGACAAAAGTGTTTCAGACTCTTTATTTCTCACACGAGAATAAACTAATATCACACTTCAGTTTTCACTATTTCAACTGAACTTAGTACATTTATATTATTAGATATTTGATTTAATATAAACAAGTTGAGAAGAAAATGTGTAAATGAAGTTCAAAACACTTTAATGCTGCGTTCAGACCGACAGTGTGTTTGTGTTTCTGCTCCATGTTCATGTTAAGTCAGTTTAACCCTTGAGCGCCTTCATGTCTCTGAAGACGCAGAAGCTCAAACCTGCTTCAGCCAATCAGAGCCTCTGTCTCTCCTGTGTCATGTGACCTGCTGCTGTTAGGACCACTGTTTACTCACAAAACAAACCACATGGACCTGATCTGGACTGACAACGCCTCACATGAATCTAAACCTGCTGTAGGACGTGACACTGGAGGAGGACAGAGTGTTTAAACCTGCTGTAGGACGTGACACTGGAGGAGGACAGAGTGTTTAAACCTGCTGTAGGACGTGACACTGGAGGAGGACAGAGTGTTTAAACCTGCTGTAGGACGTGACACTGGAGGAGGACAGAGTGTTTAAACCTGCTGTAGGACGTGACACTGGAGGAGGACAGAGTGTTTAAACCTGCTGTAGGACGTGACACTGGAGGAGGTGCTGCGGCCAAGAGAGAGAGAGCGTCTGTAGTTATGCTGGCGATACTTCAAAAACTCGGGGATTCACGGAGTTCTCGCGATAAAGTTGCATGATTCTAGAAGCTCGCTTGTAAACAGTAGCCATTTGTTCCCCTACGACCTATTCTCCGCGTTGTTGGATATTTTTCCTACTCATGCACGACTTTAGCCCACAAGCCCACTGTGACCGCTGATATTTGTCACAAGGAGGAAGAAACTCTGCACCAAACTTTGTGAAAATGCGCTTACCTTTAGTTAGCATCATCATGACCCGGAGAGAAAAGTCTCTCGTGTCCTGTTGTTTTTGCTGCTCCACATGGTTTTTAATCCAAAGCCTGGCGGAGGAGCATCACGAGTAAAACTCAGGTCTGCCTCATTATGTCAAAGATATAACGGCCCACAGGACTTATTTTCGCCGCTACAGCATTAGTACCTCAGCGCATGATCCACTCTTCACCGCGACATGTAAACAAGCGGCGCTAGAGGATGACATCATCGGCCTATGGCACAGATCGTTTATTTAAGTGTGAGTGCGGGCCGGCGCGGGCCAGAATATTTTCTGCAACCGACTCTAGGTACAGACAGTGCAGTTTATGTGTAGTTTATGACCGTTCTCTATCTAAAATTGTGTTGTGTATGTGTTTAGTTCGTATTAACATGTGTTCGAGGATATTTATTATGACAAACTGGATTCTCTCTGTTTCGTGTGTCCCACTTCCTGTTTTTCTCGAGCCATGACGTCAGTGACGCTGCGAGCTGCGACAAAAATAGACCCTCTACGGATTCTTTCCACACACTCGCGCAACTGTCGGACGTGACTTGCACTGCACCGAGGTCTGTGTACGAGGGCACATTGGTTTTAAGTAGGGGTGTAACGATACGTTTTTAGAACGATACGATACATATCGATATGAGGCCAAGAGATACGATTACAAAACGATTTTGGGGTTTCAGGGAACGATACGATTTGGAACGATACAGCAGTTTTAAAACGATATTTCGATTCAGTTTGATAACTTACAACATAAATAAAGTAATTACCAAGATTTTGCATTAAATCAAAAACTCAATAACAAATAATAAAATGATAGAGTAAGGATAAGGGTAATAAAGATATTCAGCTTAATGACAATTATTTTTCATTGCACTTTCCCCTTAATTCACAAGTTTAGTATCATAGTAAAATAAGTGACTCACATTTCACCATCTTATTGAATCATTTTCACACAGATGCAGAAGTGTGTTGAGATGGGAGTCTGTAACTTACTGTATCTTCATGACTTATCATTAAATATTAAATCCACAAACATGTGCAGACTCGAAGTTTTGATCCAATGCATGGTGATGTTGCGTCTTAAGTACGTTATATGTCCCAAATGTGACAGACTGGCAGCGGAGTCATAAGCCTGCACAAATGCGCGAGTCTGTGTTATGACTGTGGCGTTGCAGCTCGGGGGGCGGCGGCGGCGTGTTTGCAGCTCGTCTGGTTCTTTTCGGAGCTCGCTCGAGTCGTTTCGCGGCATTACCTCCGTGGGCCAGTTTGGTTTCGCCTTTACGGCTTTGTCCCTCATTGTCTCCGCTCTGTGCGCTCTCGCGGGCCCGCGGGATGCACTGTCCGTCCCCTCCGCTGGGCTGTGCGGCAGCGGCTCCGTCGGGAGCAGATTCCATGTGAAACAAGTGCTGCAGGCTTTTGATGATGACGCAGCGCGGAAAACCAGCGTATTAAACGTGCATTTAATGAAACATTTATGTAAAAAATAAACTACTAAGAATGTTGTTTGTCTGTATGGTTTATGTTTCACCATATATCTAAATAAATCGATTCGATGCAGCGGATCGTAAGGGCTGTGTATCGATACTTCGAATATTTAGGTGAATCGTTACACCCCTAGTTTTAAGCACTTTCTAAGTCTTGTGTGAGTCGTGCGAGTCACGCCTCGCATTGAACTCGCAGTCAGTGTGCGGTAGGGGTTAGACACTTAAACTCTGTCCGCTCTGAACGCAGCGTAAGACTTGATATTGTGACTCTGATAATCTGAACCACACACACACGATGAACAACGACGAGAGCAAAGTCAAACCTCTTCAGCAAGTTTCTGTGACGTCACATGATCCTGTTTGAGTCTGAAACCGTAGACCTGGACCAGGACCTCCGCAGAACTGCTCCGAACGTGTGTGGGTTTGGGTTCAGGCGGATGATTTCAGGAAAGAATCAGGAAACAGATAAAGACACACAAACACACACAGAACAGAGTTGCCAAGTCCGCCTCTTTATCGCGTCGTTTGTGAATTTTTTGGTTTTTTTGGGCTTGCTCCTGAGAGGCATTTTGACGTCATGAACAAGGTGATTTTTCGACATTTACCCAGGTTTTATTCACAGAAATATACTCACTAATGAAGAAATATAAACTTCTTTAGTATTGATCAAATACAATTTAAATCAGTCACTCTTGTTTTGCTGTGACGCATCCTGCTTAATTCATTGATTCTTTTAGTTCCTTTTTTGTTGAGGGGCTGAGGTCGCTTGTTGCTCTCTAAAGAAGACGACTGTAAAACGAGGCCAGAAGATCAGATGAGGACAGCTGGGTTTGGGTTTGGGTCGGGAAAACTAAAGACACACAAACACACAGAAGAATCAGAAGACCACGGTGAAGCCAGGACAGAAGATCACACGAGGACAGCCGAAGTTTGCAGTAGATCTCTTTGGTTCTTCTTGTGGGCGGAGTCTTCCATGCCACGCTGCTCCTGATTGGCTGAAACGCTCTTGTATCTGTAAAACACATGAATTATTAGAAACACATGACAGAACAGAGGTTTGTACAGAAACAGAAACACACTGGACCTTCTCCAGGAGCGTTCTGTAGATCCTCGGATCAGACATGTCCAGATCCGACTGGAACTGGATCTTCAGCACCGAGCGGTGTCGGACCACTGCGCACAAACAGGTCAGACGCACAAACAGGTCAGACGCACAACGAGCATCAAAAAGAGTTTATTTCACAACAGAGACGTCTAGAAGCCCCAAAAAAACTCAAGTAATGTCTGAATGACTGAAGACATCTGATGACCCTGCCCCCGGAAAACCTACAAGTCCCGGTCCACTGAGGACAAACTGTGGCAGCAACACCAGGGCCAAACCAGACCACACCAGACCAAACCTTCGAAGGCCGATCTGAGCCTGGGCAGCAGGACTGTAGCTGATGTTTCCAAGGTAACGTCAGACTAAATGATTAGTTTGACTTTTTACTTTAGAATAAACACAAATGTAATGCTTTCATATTGAGCTGTATTTTTGATCTTCATGTGACGCGTTTACGGCTCCGGGAGTTAAACAGCAGGTTTGATCCCACCTGAGATTTGTACCTGAATCTCCAGAGCGAGAAATCAAAGCTCTACAAGTCAGACCGAGACAGGAATGATGACACTGTATGGTTCTGGTTCAGTCGTGACAACAGGCTGTTTTAATCGCAGAAATCACGTTTGTTTTGCTGTGAACATGAAGCGCTTTTGTTGTATTTTATTGTCAAAAGAACCTTGTGTTTTCACCAGAATCGAGGAGTTTTATGGACACTAACACTGTTCCCGACCGTTCATAGGTGCTTGTTCCTGTTCTCCCGTAGACTGTCTCCGTGTGTGTTACCTGGTGTTATGTGTTGCGTGTTTTACCTGGTCTGTAGCAGAAGAAGGGCAGTCTCTGTCCGCAGCTCACCGCTCTCCAGGCGTGCGTCTCGTCCTCCACCACACCTGACCGAACACGTCTGAATAGCTGAACCAGTTGTGAAGAGGACGGAGCTGTTGTCGGACCAGCTCCAGGACACTCGCGCCTCGTCGATCCAAACGGCGTTATGACCCACGGCTTTGGCCATCACCTCCAGGTTCTCTGCCTCGCTCTCGATCTGGATCAGGTCTGTGTAGTTCTGTCTGCAGATCTTCTGTCCGTACGCCCAGGTGTTTCCGGGTTTGACCAAATAAATGCCTTTGGGCTTCGTGTCTGAGGAAACAGTCGTTCAGTCAACTCAAGTTTTATACATCAAGACTGTGAGGAGTTACCAGTGGACGTGTCTTTCCTCTCTACTGTGCAGGTCACACAAAGATAAGGACAGAACATCTTTGTGTGTCTGAGCGCAGTAAACACGGTCCCATCGTTTCTGTGAACTTTTCCAGGAACACGAGACCAGTCTGATCCACACGAGACCAGTCTGAACCACACGAGACCAGTCTGATCCACACGAGACCAGTCTGAACCACACGAGACCAGTCTGACCACACGAGACCAGTCTGAACACACGAGACCAGTCTGAACCACACAACCATCTGATCCACACGAGACCAGTCTGAACCACACGAGACCAGTCTGAACCACACGAGACCAGTCTGATCCACACGAGACCAGTCTGAACCACTGAGACCAGTCTGAACCACACGAGACCAGTCTGAACCACACGAGACCAGTCTGATCCACACGAGACCAGTCTGAACCACACGAGACCAGTCTGAACCACACGAGACCAGTCTGATCCACACGAGACCAGTCTGAACCACACGAGACCACTCTGAACCACACGAGACCACTCTGAACCACACGAGACCACTCCTCTCTTATCACCTTCATTCTCTTCAAAGTTGTTCCCTGAGGTCGGACGTGTTTCCTCTTTCGCTCACTCGCTCTAATCGTCTGCTTCACGTCTTTGAGACTTTTACAGTCGCACAAACCTGAGGACACACTTCCTCGGAGGAAAAGTTCCACAAGAACGACTAAGGCCTCCCGTAGTGCTTTGTACACTAGTCTACTGCGGGCCGTTATTGTGAGTCCCGCCTCGCACCGAACTCACACTCCTGCCGACACAACTCTCACAAGAAAGAGCTTCAAACCACAGACCTCAGTGCAGTGCACGTTTGAGAGTCGCGCGACTGTACGGAAACAATCCGGAGAGAGATTTTTGTCGGCGGTCGCAGCGGTCTGATGCGACTTTCAAACATTCTGGCAGTAATCCTCGTGAATCTGTGGCTTTGGGCAATAACAGAGACTGGAGCTGGTGAACAAGAAACTCAGACACGTCTCAGACCAAACTCGCCTCAGTCTGTGGACGAGAGGCATAAGCACAGGGATGTGTGAACAAATCTGTTAATGCCACGACATCAGAGAGTCCAAACAGCAGGTCTGATGTTGGGCTGGTGATCTGGGAACAAATATAATGACTATTGTTTTCCTCGATTTTCAATTTGATTTTGTTCAACCTTCTCAAAAACAAAAGAAACATGGCTTTTATGAACATAAACAAATGTCCCATTTCTTAGATTATTTGAAATGATAAACCAATATTCTGCCTTCAAGTTTGACTTTGGCTTCAAACCACATTTTTACGGAGAAAGGATTGGTTTTCGATCTTTTGATTCAAAGCCCAAACCAAATCATTGACAGTTCAATCTCTCGTTTTTTTGGATGAATTGCCCAGCCTTAGTCTTCACACGTGACTATTGTAATGCGCTCCTCGTCGGGTTCTCTGGCAGAAACATCCAGAACTGAGCTGCCAGGCCCCTGAGGTCCACATCACTCGTCTCTTCACTGCTTCTAATATCGAATCTAAACTCCCCTGCCTTCCCCAAAGTCTGGATCTCAGTGGGACGTCCCAAGTTAAATAAAGGTCTATTCAAAACAAATTAAAATTAAACTGTGTCTCATTACTCACCAGTGTATCCACACCTCAATGTCTTAAAGATCTCCTGCTCCATCAACACAAACGTCTAAACTTGGCTCTTTCTCAGCAGCTGCTCCTCACCTCTGGAGCTTAACCCAAGACCTCCGAGTGCCACAGACTGGACTCGTTTAGACAACCTGCCTTTTATACTGTATGTGTTTATTTTATTGTTCGAGCTATGATGGTTGCTTTTACTGTTTGTCGTTGTTGCTGTTCTCTGATTGGACATTTCTTGTAACTTCGCTGTAGCACTTTGAGATGTGTGTTCAAATGAAAAGTGCATTCTAAATAAAATGTATGATTATGTTCTTATTAGTCTGATGGGAGTTCAGTCTTTCCTACGGCTTCCAGTTCGTTTCACTGGAGCTGAGACACAAGTTCAGTGTTTCTACAGATACAAAAGGCAGATGTGAGTCTCACCTGTGTAGCAAACGTAAGGCCACCAAACGTCGTTACACTTGATTAACCTGTGCCAAAATCCAGTACTGAACAGATACGGACATCCTGCCGGCAGAGTGTTAGGGTCAAAGTGTGAGTACGCTGGAGGAGGAGACGAGGACAGTCCGATCCAGGCGTTTCCAGACTGTCCTCCTGTCCTCTGCAAGTCCGCTCAGGTCCACCAGGTTCTCGATGGTTGCCAGGTCTGTGTAGGTCTTTCTGCAGAACTGTTGAGCTTCAGTCCAGTTCAGGTTTGTGTTGATGAAGTAGAACTGTTTTGTGGCCTCCTGAGAACAAGTGTGGCCCAACAGCTCTGGAACAAACCAGGCACAAAGTTAGAATAGATTTATTTAAGACACAAAGATTAGAACTGAGTCTGAAGTCTCACCGCTCAGGAGCAACAGCACAAGCACTTTGGACATCATTTTGTGTCCTCCACAGACCTGAGTCTCCACAGAGGCTCTGAAGTGGGACCCGAGGCTCTGAAGTGGGACCCGAGGCTCTGCTGAGGCTCTGAAGTGGGACCCGAGGCTCTGAAGTGGGACCCGAGGCTCTGAAGTGAGACCCGAGGCTCTGAAGTGAGACCTGAGGCTCTGAAGTGGGACCCGAGGCTCTGAAGTGGGACCCGAGGCTCTGAAGTGAGACCCGAGGCTCTGAAGTGAGACCTGAGGCTCTGAAGTGGGACCCGAGGCTCTGAAGTGGGACCCGAGGCTCTGAAGTGGGACCCGAGGCTCTGAAGTGGGACCAGAGGCTCTGAAGTGGGACCCGAGGCTCTGCTGAGGCTCTGAAGTGGGACCTGAGGCTCTGAAGTGGGACCCGAGGCTCTGAAGTGAGACCCGAGGCTCTGAAGTGGGACCTGAGGCTCTGAAGTGGGACCCGAGGCTCTGGACCTGAGGCTCTGAAGTGGGACCCGAGGCTCTGAAGTGGGACCCGAGGCTCTGCTGAGGCTCTGAAGTGGGACCCGAGGCTCTGCTGAGGCTCTGAAGTGGGACCCGAGGCTCTGAAGTGGGACCCGAGGCTCTGAAGTGGGACCCGAGGCTCTGAAGTGGGACCCGAGGCTCTGAAGTGGGACCCGAGGCTCTGAAGTGGGACCCGAGGCTCTGAAGTGGGACCCGAGGCTCTGAAGTGGGACCCGAGGCTCTGAAGTGGGACCCGAGGCTCTGAAGTGGACCCGAGGCTCTGAAGTGGGACCAGAGGCTCTGAAGTGGGACCTGAGGCTCTGAAGTGGGACCCGAGGCTCTGAAGTGGGACCCGAGGCTCTGAAGTGAGACCTGAGGCTCTGAAGTGGGACCCGAGGCTCTGAAGTGGGACCTGAGGCTCAGAGACGATGGTCTGAGATAAATAAAGAGGAGTTTATGTAAAACAGTGAGATGGAAATGATTGGCTGAAGCATCTCTGTGTCTCAGTCTCTGATTGGACGTTAGATCCTGTAAATGTTTTATTTGTGTTTATATAAAACAAATATTCCGAGGGTTTTGTCCTGGTTTTAGCCTGCTTACTGCATGAAGCATATTCATCTTAAATAAGTCAAGTCTGACTCAGATTTGACTTGTTTGAAGAGATTATTTAAGTAAATGTGTTTCTGTTTTAAGTCAGAATTGTTTGAATCAAGAAAAGATTTGATTAAAAATCTTGTCCAGAGAACTTGAAACTAATATTTTCTGCTCAAAACAAGTTAGTCACATGTTCTACTGCTCTGGAGATTAGTTCGCTGGAAATCAGACATTTTTACCTCAAAATAAGCAAAGAGTCCTATTTATTGAAAGGCTTTTTTGCAGTGTGGTTTAGACCTGGTTTAGTCCTGGTTTAGTCCTGGTTTAGTCCTGGTTTAGACCTGGTTTAGTCCTGGTTTAGTCCTGGTTTAGTCCTGCTTTAGCCTGTTTTTGTCCTGGTTTAGTCCTGGTTTAGTCCTGGTTTAGTCCTGTTTTTGTCCTGGTTTAGACCTGGTTTAGTCCTGTTTTATTCCTGGTTTAGTCCTGCTTTAGCCTGGTTTAGTCCTGGTTTTCTCTTGGTTTAGTCCTGGTTTAGTCCTGTTTTTGTCCTGTTTTTGTCTTGGTTTTGTCCTGTTTTTGTCCTGGTTTTGTCCTGTTTTTGTCCTGGTTTTGTCCTGGTTTAGTCCTGGCTTTAGCCTGGTTTAGTCCTGTTTTTGTCCTGGTTTAGTCCTGGTTTAGTCCTGGTTTTGTCCTGGTTTAGTCCTGGTTTTGTCCTGGTTTAGTCCTGGCTTTAGCCTGGTTTAGGTTAAGGTTAAGGTACACTTTATTGTCCCCGTAGGGAAATTGTCCTCTGCATTTGACCCATCCTTCAATGCCTCTGGAGCTTCTCCTCAGGAGCAGTGATCGCCGCAGTGCAGCGCTCGGGACCCATCTCCAGATGTTCTTTAGGCTTGGTCAGGACTACCGTAGCTGGAGGATATTACCCTAACATGCATGTTATTGGTTGGTGGGGGAAACCGGAGTGCCCGGAGGAAACCCACCCAGACACGGGGAGAAACATGCAAACTCCACACAGAAAGGCCCGGGCCCGTGCGGGAATCGAACCCGCGACCTTCTTGCTGTGAGGCAAGAGCGCTAACCGCTCAGCCACCGTGCCGCCCTGTAGTCCTGGTTTAGTCCTGGTTTAGTCCTGTTTTTGTCCTGGTTTAGTCCTGGCTTAGCCTGGTTTAGTCCTGGTTTTCTCTGGTTTTGTCCTGGTTTTGTCTTGGTTTTGTCCTGGTTTTGTCCTGGTTTAGTCCTGTTTTTGTCCTGGTTTAGTCCTGGTTTAGTCCAGGTTTAGTCCTGGTTTAGTCCTGGTTTTGTCCTGGTTTAGTCCTGGTTTTGTCCTGGTTTAGTCCTGGTTTTCTCTTGGTTTTGTCCTGGTTTAGTCCTGGTTTTGTCCTGGTTTAGTCCTGGTTTAATCCTGGTTTTGTCCTGGTTTAGTCCTGGTTTAGTCCTGGTTTAGTCCTGGTTTAGTTCTGTTTTTGTCCTGGTTTAGTCCTGGTTTAGTCCTGGTTTAGACCTGGTTTAGTCCTGGTTTAGACCTGGTTTAGTCCTGGTTTAGTCCTGGTTTTCTCTGGTTTAGTCCTATTTTAGTCCTGCTTTAGTCCTGGTTTAGTCCTGGTTTAGTCCTGGTTTAGTCCTGTTTTTGTCCTGGTTTAGTCCTGTTTAGTCCTGGTTTAGTCCTGGTTTAGTCCTGGTTTAGTCTTGATTTAGTCCTGGTTTTGTCCTGGTTTTGTCCTGGTTTAGTCCTGTTTTAGTCCTGGTTTAGTCTGTTAGGTGAAGCGTTTGCTCAGGTACAAACCCTGTTCAGAGGAGCAAAAACAAACAGACAAAGAGCTGAGTTTTGAGACGTCAGTGTCCCAGAGAATGTAACTGAAGAAGACCCAAGCGGACCAGGCCAGGCCGTCATGTTTCCTGCTCGTGTGTGACTCAGAGACTAAACCACATTTGACTGAACAAATGTATCGTCTATAAAGTTTGATTCTAATCCAAACACTAATACGCAGACACAAAGTCAGAGCAGCTGATTTACATTCAGCCACAGAAGAAGGAGCTTTTCTTCAGACTCAGAGGAATTTAACCCCAAAGAGTCACTGGATTTCACCAAAACTGAGAAAATCAAACCAAAGAAACTCAAACAAGCACCAACTGTCCCAGAGAATGTCTGTGACACGTCTGTGACACGTCTGTGAGACGTCTGTGACACGTCTGTGACACGTCTGTGAGACGTCTGTGACACGTCTGTGACACGTCCTTTTATACAACTGGGACATGTCTCTCTTGGTCTGGACATGTCTCTCGTTTGGGACATGTCTCTCTTGGTCTGGGACATGTCTCTCTTGGTCTGGGACATGTTCTCTTAACCTGGGACATGTTCTCTTGGTCTGGGACATGTCTCTCCTGGTCTGGGACATGTCTCTCTTGGTCTGGGACATGTCTCTCCTGGTCTGGGACATGTCTCTCTTGGTCTGGGACATGTCTCTCTTGGTCTGGGACATGTCTCTCCTGGTCTGGGACATGTCTCTCTTGGTCTGGGACATGTCTCTCTTGGTCTTGGACATGTCTCTCTTGGTCTGGGACATGTCTCTCTTGGTCTGGGACATGTCTCTCTTGGTCTGGGACATGTCTCTCTTGGTCTGGGACATGTCTCTCTTGGTCTGGGACATGTCTCTCTTGGTCTTGGACTTGTCTCCTGGACGTGTCTCTCTTTAGTCTTGGACGTGTCTTTAGTCTTGGACGTGTCTCTCTTTAGTCTTGGACGTGTCTCTCTTTAGTCTTGGATGTGTCTCTCTTTAGTCTTGGACGTATCTCTCTTTAGTCTTGGACTGTCTCTCTTTAGTCCTTGGACGTGTCTTTAGTCTTGGACGTGTCTCTCTTTAGTCTTGGACGTGTCTTTAGTCTTGGACGTGTCTTTAGTCTTGGACGTGTCTCTCTTTAGTCTTGGACGTGTCTCTCTTTAGTCTTGGACGTGTCTCTCTTTAGTCTTGGATGTGTCTCTCTTTAGTCTTGGACGTGTCTTTAGTCCTGGACGTGTCTTTAGTCTTGGACGTGTCTTTAGTCTTGGACGTGTCTCTCTTTAGTCTTGGACGTGTCTCTCTTTAGTCTTGGACGTGTCTTTAGTCTTGGACGTGTCTCTCTTTAGTCTTGGGACGTGTCTCTCTTTAGTCTTGGACGTGTCTCTCTTAGTCTTGGACGTGTCTTAGTCTTGGACGTGTCTCTTTAGTCTTGGACGTGTCTTTAGTCTTGGACGTGTCTTTCTTTAGTCTTGGACGTGTCTTTAGTCTTGGACGTGTCTCTCTTTAGTCTTGGACGTGTCTTTACTCTTGGACGCGTCTCTTTAGTCTTGGACGTGTCTTTAGTCTTGGACGTGTCTTGTCTTTAGTCTTGGACGTGTCTTTAGTCTTGGACGTGTCTTTCTTTATCTTGGACGTGTCTTTAGTCTTGGACGTGTCTCTCTTTAGTCTTGGACGTGTCTCTCTTAGTCTGGAGTGTCTTATCTTGGACGTGTCTCTTTTAGTCTTGGACGTGTCTTCTTAGTCTTGGACGTGTTTTTGTCTGGACGTGTCTCTCTTTAGTCTTGGACGTGTCTTTAGTCTTGGACGTGTCTCTCTTTAGTCTTGGACGTGTCTTTAGCTTGGACGTGTCTCTCTTTAGTCTTGGACGTGTCTCTCGTCTTTAGTCTTGGACGTGTCTCTCTTTAGTCTTGGACGTGTCTCTCTTTAGTCTTGGACGTGTCTTTAGTCTTGGACGTGTCTCTCTTTAGTCTTGGACGTGTCTTTAGTCTTGGACGTGTCTCTCTTTAGTCTTGGACGTGTCTTTAGTCTTGGACGTGTCTTTAGTCTTGGACGTGTCTCTCTTTAGTCTTGGACGTGTCTCTCTTTAGTCTTGGACGTGTCTCTCTTTAGTCTTGGACGTGTCTCTTTAGTCTTGGACGTGTCTCTCTTTAGTCTTGGACGTGTCTTTAGTCTTGGACGTGTCTCTCTTTAGTCTTGGACGTGTCTTTCTTTAGTCTTGGACGTGTCTCTTTAGTCTTGGACGTGTCTCTTTAGTCTTGGACGTGTCTCTCTTTAGTCTTGGACGTGTCTTTAGTCTTGTCTCTCTTAGTCTTGGACGTGTCTCTCTTTAGTCTTGGACGTGTCTCTCTTTAGTCTTGGACGTGTCTCTCTTTAGTCTTGGACGTGTCTCTCTTTAGTCTTGGACGTGTCTCTCTTTAGTCTTGGACGTGTCTTTAGTCTTGGACGTGTCTCTCTTTAGTCTTGGACGTGTCTTTAGTCTTGGACGTGTCTTTAGTCTTGGACGTGTCTCTCTTTAGTCTTGGACGTGTCTCTCTTTAGTCTTGGACGTGTCTCTCTTTAGTCTTGGACGTGTCTCTTAGTCTTGGACGTGTCTCTCTTTAGTCTTGGACGTGTCTTTAGTCTTGGACGTGTCTTCTTTAGTCTTGGACGTGTCTTTAGTCTTGGACGTGTCTCTCTTTAGTCTTGGACGTGTCTTTACTCTTGGACGTCTCTCTTTAGTCTTGGACGTGTCTTTAGTCTTGGACGTGTCTCTCTTTAGTCTTGGACGTGTCTTTTTAGTCTTGGACGTGTCTTTCTTTAGTCTTGGACGTGTCTTTAGTCTTGGACGTGTCTCTCTTGGACGTGTCTCTCTTTAGTCTTGGACGTGTCTCCTCTCTGGACGTGTCTCTCTTTAGTCTTGGACGTGTCTCTCTTTAGTCTTGGACGTGTCTTTACTCTTGGACGTGTCTCTCTTAGTCTTGGACGTGTCTCTCTTTAGTCTTGGACGTGTCTTTAGTCTTGGACGTGTCTCTCTTTAGTCTTGGACGTGTCTCTCTTTAGTCTTGGACGTGTCTCTCTTTAGTCTTGGACGTGTCTCTCTTTGTCTTGGACTGTCTCTCTTAGTCTTGGACGTGTCTCTCTTTAGTCTTGGACGTGTCTTTAGTCTTGGACGTGTCTCTCTTTAGTCTTGGACGTGTCTCTTAGTCTTGGACGTGTCTTTAGTCTTGGACGTGTCCTCTCTTTAGTCTTGGACGTGTCTTTAGTCTTGGACGTGTCTCTCTTTAGTCTTGGACGTGTCTCTTTAGTCTTGGACGTGTCTTTAGTCTTGGACGTGTCTCTCTTTAGTCTTGGACGTGTCTCTCTTTAGTCTTGGACGTGTCTCTCTTTAGTCTTGGACGTGTCTCTCTTTAGTCTTGGACGTGTCTCTCTTTAGTCTTGGACGTGTCTTTAGTCTTGGACGTGTCTCTCTTTAGTCTTGGACGTGTCTCTTTAGTCTTGGACGTGTCTTTAGTCTTGGACGTGTCTTTAGTCTTGGACGTGTCTCTCTTTAGTCTTGGACGTGTCTTTAGTCTTGGACGTGTCTCTCTTTAGTCTTGGACGTGTCTCTCTTTAGTCTTGGACGTGTCTCTCTTTAGTCTTGGACGTGTCTCTCTTTAGTCTTGGACGTGTCTCTCTTTAGTCTTGGACGTGTCTTTAGTCTTGGACGTGTCTCTCTTTAGTCTTGGACGTGTCTCTCTTTAGTCTTGGACGTGTCTTTAGTCTTGGACGTGTCTCTCTTTAGTCTTGGACGTGTCTCTCTTTAGTCTTGGACGTGTCTCTCTTTAGTCTTGGACGTGTCTTTGGTCTGACGTGTCTCTCTTTAGTCTTGGACGTGTCTCTCTTTAGTCTTGGACGTGTCTCTCTTTAGTCTTGGACGTGTCTCTCTTGGACGTGTCTCTCTTTAGTCTTGGACGGTGTCTTCTAGTCTTGGACGTGTCTTTAGTCTTGGCGTCGTCTCCTTTAGTCTTGGACGGTGTCTCTCTTTAGTCTCTGGACGTGTGCTGCTCTTAGTTCTTGGCACGTCTGATCTTTGTCTTGAGACG
>CM076405.1:108334-120781 GCA_038363315.1 Mugilogobius chulae | reverse complement strand
GGCTGAAGATGGACCCAGGACCCAGGACAGGCTGTAGATGTGAACCCAGGACAGGCTGTAGATGTGACCCAGACAGGCTGTAGACAGGAATTGTGACCCAGGGACAGGCCGTAGATGTGACCCAGGACAGGCTGTAGATGTGACCCAGGACAGGCTGTAGATGTGACCCAGGACAGGCCGTAGATGTGACCCAGGACAGGCTGATTAGATGTTGACCCAGGACAGGCTGTAGATGTGACCCAGGGGGGACAGGACCTGTAGATGTGACCCAGGACAGGCTGTAGATGTGACCCAGGACAGGCCTGTAGATGTGACCCAGGACAGGCTGTAGATGTGACCCAGGACAGCTGTAGATGTGACCCAGGACAGGCTGTAGATGTGACCAGGAAGGCTGTAGATGTGACCCAGGACTGTAGATGTGACCCAGAAGACTGTAGATGTGACCCAGGACAGGCTGTAGATGTGACCCAACAGCAGATGTGACCCAACAGGCTGTAGATGTGACCCAGGACAGGCTGTAGATGTGACCCAGGACAGGCTGTAGATGTGACCAGGACAGGCTGTAGATGTGACCAGGACAGGCTGTAGACGTGACAGGACAGGCTGTAGATGTGACCCAGTACAGGCTGTAGATGTGACCCAGGACAGGCTGTAGATGTGACCCAGGACAGGCTGTAGATGTGACCCCAGGACAGGCTGTAGATGTGACCCAGGACAGGCTGTAGATGTGACCCAGGACAGGCTCTAGATGTGACCCAGGACAGACTGTAGATGTGACCCAGGACAGGCTGTAGATGTGACCCAGGACAGGCTGTAGATGTGACCCAGGACAGGCCTGTAGATGTGACCCAGGACAGCTGTAGATGTGGCAGGACAGGCTGTAGATGTGACGGGACAGGCTGAGGATGTGGCTGGACAGGCTGAGGATGTGGCTGGACTGACATGCCTCCCATAGCTGGTTAGTGTTCGAGTGTAGACCCAGAGTCCATCAGCAGAGGAAAAACAACTCATCTGGCAGGATGACAACAGCCTTTACGGGAGGAGGTGGGAGGAGGTGGGCGCAGCACGGCTGATCGATGAATGAACAAGAATGAAAAGTCTGCATGTGGCCTTATATGTTGTAGTCCAGGGCTGATTAGGAGCAGAGCTGCAGCTGGAGGAGGAGGTGTGGCTGCTGATGAGGGACAGGGAACAGGTGAGCTCGTTAGGTGAGGGAGCAGACAGTCTTCCAGGCTGAATTTACGCCAGCTCCATATCTGTGCTGCTGCAGGGTCCTGCTCCTGCTTCACACACGAGACTGTGTTGGTGATGGAGTTTTGAAGAAGGAGATGAAGTTATAATGCAGCTTCGTCAGGACAGAGTGACGGAGGAGGAAGATGGGACAGCTGACTTGTGATTGTACATCTGGACCAGAGCAGGACTTTAGACAGACGTGTGAAGGACGTGAAGAAGAGGTGAGTCAGTGAAGAAGAGGTGAGTCAGTGAAGAAGAGGTGAGTCAGTGAAGAAGAGGTGAGTCAGTGAACCAGGACTCTATCTGAACCAGGACTCTGAACCAGGACTCTGAACCAGGACTCTATCTGAACCAGGACTCTGAACCAGGACTCTGAACCAGGACTCCGTCGGTCAGATTTACTTCTGCTTTTTCAGACGTTTTCATGAGACACAAGTTAAAAAACACTGAAACTCAGAGCTGGAACTAAAACTACTAAAAATAAATCAGTTCATTCACAGTCTGCTCCAAATCCAACCCAGCCTCCGGACAAAGCAGACATACTGTCTGGTACGAAAAGCCAAAATGTTTGGTTGAAGCAACGAGGGACATTTTCTTTGGGTTTAAAGAGTCTGAACCTGCCCCAAACCCCAGACCTGAAAAAAACAAAGGAAAAGTCTCACGTGGCTTCAACAAAAACTCCTGGTTATTTACACTTTTTCATTTGTGCAATACAGCGGAACATGTTTACTCAGAAAACCTGCTCATCACACGTTCTTCATGTGTCGTAGTATAAATACACAGATCTTTTACTGTAACCCAAAGAAAACCAACTCAGCTGCGTTAGACAGACGAACAAAAGTAAAAGTGTGAGCACAAACTGTCACAGGAAACAAGGTTAGACTGTGGCTTTCACTTCTGCAAAGACACTCAGCATGACCCCGTTTAGTCCAGTTTTAGTCCTGGTTTAGTCCTGCTTTAGTCCAGTTTAGTCCAGTTTTAGTCCTGTTTTAGTCTAGTTTTAGTCCTGTTTAGTCCTGTTTTAGTCCTATTAAGTCCTGCTTTTTAGTCCTGCTTTAGTCCTGCTTTAGTCCTGGTTTACTCCTGGTTTTACTCCATTTTACTTTAGTTTTTAGTCCAGTTTAGTCCTGGTTTAGTCAAGTTCTAGTCCTGTCCTTTTAGTCCTGGTTTAGTCCTGGTTTAGTCCTGCTTTCCAGGTTTAGTCCAGGTTTAGTCCTGGTTTAGTCCAGTTTTAGTCCAGTTTTAGTCCTGGTTTAGTTTTTAGTCCAGGTTTTAGTCCTAGTTTTGTCCTATTTAGTCCTGTTTTAGTCCTGGTTTAGTTCCTGTTTAAGTCCTGTTTTAGTTCCAGTTTTAGTTCTTGTGTTTAGTCCTGTCTTTAGTCCAGTTTTAGTCCTAGCTTAGTCACTGTTCCTGTTAGTTGTTTTAGACCAGTTAGTCCTGTTTTTTGACCAGTCTTAAACCAGTCCTAGACCAGTCCTAGTCCAGTCCTAGTCCTGCTTGCAGTCTCATAATTCTCTCTTTAATCTCTAACGAGCTGCAGGTTCCTGACTCAGACGTTTCAGATCGATGTTGCTCCATCAAACCTCAGTCAGTCTCAGTCTCAGTGTGAGGTTTTATTAGAATAAGTTTACAGAGACTGCAGTTGTCCACTGTCCACGGTGTCCCCCGCCTAAGGCCCAAAGTTACTGGGATAGGCTCCAGTCACCCACGACCCAAACGGATTAAGCCGTAGAAAATGAATGAATGAATGAATTATCCAAGTCTTTCACTAAGATTAAGTTTTTAGAATACAGTCTCCGGTCTGCTCTGTAATGTGCACATTTCACTGATTTATATTCCAAAGATTAGCCTGTACCTCATCTTTTGATTTAAAGAAATGGCCCATTTTCAAACTCAAACATTAGTGAACGAAATAACACACAACTCTAATGTTCAGTTAAAATTAGAATAATCAAGTTGTGACTATGGCGTCGTACTGCAGCAGGTTCATGAAGTGTTTTAGTCCAGGTTTAGTCCAGATTTAGTCTGTTTTAGTCCTGTTTTAGTCCTGCTTTAGTTCCAGGTTTAAGATTTAGCTTTGCTTTTAGTCCTGTTTAGTCTCGGTTAGTCCAGGTTTAACCAGGCTTTAGTCCTGCTATTAGTCCACGGTTTGTCAAGTCCAGGTTTAAGTCCAGTCCGGTTTAGTTCCAGTTTAGTCCAGGTTTAGTCCAGTAGTTTAGTCCTGTTTTAGTCCAGATAGTCCAGTTTGTCAGGTTTATCCGGTTTAGTGCATTTTTTTAGTCCCCGAGGTTTTAGTCACCAGGTTTTGGTCCAGGGTTTAGTCCAGGTCTGCAGGTTTAGTCCAGGTTTAGTCCAGGTTTATGTCCAGGTTTAGTCCAGGTTTAGTCCAGGTTTAGTCCTGTTTTAGTCCAGGTTTAGTCCAGGGTTACTAGTCCAGGTTTAGTTCTAGTCCAGGTTTAGTCCAGGTTTAGTCCAGGTTTAGTCCTGCTCAGGTTTAGTCCAGGTTTAGTCTCAGGTTTAGTCCCAGTTTAGTCCAGGTTTAGTCCTGTTTAGTCCAGGTTTAGTCAGGTTTAGTCCAGGTTTAGTCCAGGTTAGTCCTGCCCTTTAGTCCAGGTTTAGTCCAGGTTTAGTCCAAGTCCTGTTTTAGTCCTGTTTTAGTCCTGGTTTAGTCCAGGTTAGTCCAGTTTAGTTCCAGGTTTGTCCAGGTTTAGTCCAGGTTTATGTCCTGTTTTAGTCCTGGTTTAGTCCTGGTTTAGTCCTGGTTGAGTCCAGTTCTAGTTCCCCTGTTAGTCCTGTAGCCAGGTTTAGTCCTGTTTAGGTTTAGTCCTGTTTTTAGTCCAGGTTTAGTCCTGCTTTTAGACTGCTTTAGTCAGGTTTAGTCTGCTTTAGTCCAGGTTTACCTGTTTTAGTCCAGTTTAAGTCCAGGTTTAGTCCAGGTTTAGTCCAGGTTTAGTCCAGGTTTAGTCCAGTTTAGTCCTGTTTTTAGTCCTTTTTAGGTTTAGAGGTTTAGTCCAGGTTTAGTCCAGGTTTAGTTTATCCTGTTTTAGTCCAGGTTTAGTCCAGGTTAGTCCAGGTTTTAGTCCTGTTTTAGTTTTAGTCCAGGTTTAGTCCAGGTTTTAGTCCAGTCCAGGTTAGTCCAGGTTAGTCCAGGGTTTTATTCCAGTTTAGTCCGTTTTAGTCCAGGTTTAGTCCAGGTTTAGTCTGTTTTAGTCCAGTTTAGTCCAGGTTTAGTCCAGGTTTAGTCCAGTTTAGTCCTAGCTTTTAGTCAGGTTTAGTCCAGGTTTTAGTCCAGGTTTAGTCCTGTTTTAGTCCAGGTTTTAGGTCCAGGTTTAGTCCAGATTTCAGTCCAGGTTTACCTAGTCTCCAGGTTTAGTCCAGGTTTAGTCCAGGTTTAGTCCTGCTTTAGTCCAGTTTAGTCCAGATTTAGTCCTGTTTTAGTCCTGTTTAGTCCTGTTTTAGGTTTAGTCCAGAGTTTAGTCGGCAGGTTTAGTCCAGTTTTAGTCCATTTAGTCCTGTTCTTAGCCTGGTTTAAGTCCTGGTTTAGTCCGGGTTATAGTCCAGGTTTAGTCCTGTTTTAGTCCTGTTTTAGTCCTGTTTAGTCCTGAGGTTTTAGTCAGGTTTAGTCCAGGTTTAGTCCAGGTTTAGTCCTGTTTTAGTCTGGTTAGTCCTGGTTTAGTCCTGGTTTAGTCCGGTTTAGTCCTGTTTTAGTCCTGTTTTAGTCCTGGTTAGTCCAGGTTTATCCAGGTTTAGTCCAGGTTTAGTCCAGGTTAGTCCTGTTTAGTCCTGGTTTAGTCCAGGTTTAGTCCTGGTTTAGTCCTGGTTTAGTCCAGGTTTAGTCCTGGTTTAGTCCTGCTTTAGTCCAGGTTTAATCCTGGTTTAGTCAGGTTTAGTCCAGGTTTAGTCCAGGTTTTAGTCCTGTTTTAGTCTGGTTTAGTCCAGGTTTATCCAGGTTAGTCCAGGTTAGTCCAGGTTTAGTCCAGGTTTAGTCCAGGTTTAGTCCTGTTTAGTCCAGGTTTAGTCCAGGTTTAGTCCAGGTTTAGTACAGGTTTTAGTCCAGGTTTAGTCCAGGTTTAGTCCAGGTTTAGTCCAGGTTTAGTCCTGTTTTAGTCCAGGTTTAGTCCAGGTTTAGTCCAGGTTTAGTCCAGGTTTAGTCCAGGTTTAGTCCAGGTTAATCCTGGTTTAGTCCAGGTTTAGTCCAGGTTTAGTCCAGTTTAGTCCTGTTTAGTCCTGGTTTAGTCCAGGTTTAGTCCAGGTTTAGTCCAGGTTTAGTCCAGGTTTAGTCCAGGTTTATCCTGTTTTAGTCCAGGTTTAGTCCAGGTTTAGTCCAGGTTTAGTCCTGTTTTAGTCCAGTTTAGTCCAGGTTTAGTCCAGGTTTAGTCCAGGTTTAGTCCTGTTTTAGTCCAGGTTTAGTCCAGGTTTAGTCCAGGTTTAGTCCTGCTTTAGTCCTGGTTTAGTCCTGTTTTAGTCCAGGTTTAGTCAGTTAAAGATGTAATAAACAGACTAAAGTTCTGACCATGGCGTCGTACTGCAAGCAGGTTCATGAAGTGCGCGCCTCGGCTCCTTGTAGAACGTGAACCAGACCGAGCCCTGGAACTGGTCCCCGCATCCAGCAGCAGCACCGGGGGCCCCGTGCCCGCGCTGTGTTCCCCCGGAGCCGCTTCACCGCCGCGGCTCTCCGGGACACGCCTCCGTAGCACCGCGCGCCCCGGGACCGGCTGCACGCGCCCGAGAGCACGCTGGTCTCCTCCACGCGCGCGTGCACGTCGTTAGTGTGGAGCAGGAGCAGCTCGAGACCGGAACCCACGGTACCGGAACCCCACGGCACCGGGACCGAGCCACAGCGAGAGACAGAGCAGCTGCAGCCCGGGGAAGAGCCGCCTCAGCCCGGGGAGAGACGAGAGAGAGCTCCGGAGGACTTCCATCGAGAGAGGAAGGACGAACAGACTGAGAGAAAGAAAGAAACAAGAGAGAGAGAGACAGAGGGGGCGGGAGAGGGAGAAGAGAGAGAGAGAGGAGAGAGAGAGAGAGAGAGAGAGAGAGGAGAGAGAGAAGGAGAGAGAGAGAGAAGGACAGAGAGACTGAGAGAGAAAGAAAGAGAAAGAAACAAGAGAGAGAGAGACAGAGGGGGCGGGAGAGGGAGGAGAGAGAGAGAGAGAGAGACAGAAGAGGACTGAGAGAAAGAGAGAGAGAGAGGAGAGAGAGAGAGAAGAGAGAGAGAGAGAGGACAGAAGAGAATGAGAGAAAGAGAGAGAGACAAGAGAGAGGAGGCCAGGAGAGGGAGGAAGAGAGAGAGAGAGAGAGAAGAGACTAGAGGAGAGAGAGAGGAGAGAGAGAGAGAGAAGGACAGAAGAGACTGAGAAGAAAGAGAAGAAAGAGAAAGAAACAAAACAGGAGGCGAGAGAGGGAGGAGAGAGAAAGAGAGGGACAGAAGAGAATGAGAGAGAAAAAAAGAGGAGAGCAGGAGAGGGAGGAGAGACTGAGAGAGAAAGAGAGAAACAGGAGAGAGATGGAGGAGAGAGAACGTGTTGTTGACAGAGCAGCAGGAGGAGCAGGTTCTTCCTCAGACACAGTGACCCCGGGCTCAGAGTCACATGTCTCTGTGTCTCAAACGTGTCTCTGTGTCTCAAACGTGTCTCTGAGGTCAAACGTGTCTCTGAGGTCAAACGTGTCTCTGAGGTCAAACGTGTCTCTGAGGTCAAACACACAGACTCGTACAGTTAAAGTCACTTCCTCCTGAAATAGCAGCAGCTCTGTGGTGTCTGTGGTTGTGGGTTTGACTCCGCCTCAGCAGCAGCAGCAGCAGATTCTCACTCTCAGTCTCACTCACAGACTCACAAAAACTCAACTGTTCCCACGTTTCAGCCGAAACAGTGACGCAGCAGCACTTTGTCCCTTTAGATTTAACTTAAAACTCATGTGAGAGTTCTTTTCTTTCTGGACTCACACTGTGTCAGGTTATATTCAAACAAACATCTGCGTTTACTTTGGACACTTTGGACTCGTGACGTCACACTTTCTGAGGCCCAGAGAGAGAAGCTTGAACCCAAACTGCGGTCTACTTCTTCTGGATTTATTTAGATTTAAGTTTTTTTTATCGATTCTTTGACTGATTTTAATTATGCAGAGCTTTCGTGTGTTTCACTTTAGTTGAAAAAACAAAAACAAAATTAAAGTTACAAGCAGACTTTAGATGTATTGTGTTTTTCTTAACCCTGGAGCTCTATCGCCGAGCAAATGTATTTACATGATTTTCAATATGTTACATTTTTCTGAGTGTCATGAGCCCCTGGAGCTTCACCAGTGTTTGTGACTCTTATGAAGGTGTGGGTGTTTCCCCGCCCCAAAGCCCACTCTTACCCACAGGTTTGCTTTCAGGTGATTTTCACCCGGCAACAGTGATAGAGGGTAATGTACGTTTACTTATTTTTTTTTTTTGCCAATAGTTACTTATGTAGTTAGCTATTTATATGAATATGAATATATATGACAAAGTGGTGATTTCAAAGTGAATTCTTCTGGTGAAAACTATATTTTAATCAAGTGGTAATGTTTACACACTGTTCCTTTCTCCTGTAGTTGTTTGTTTGTCCAGAGTCTGAGCTTCACCAGGAAAGTCTCACATGTCTCTGGAATGAGACCGAAGAACAAGTTTCCTGTTTCAGGATTTTTTTTTTAGGAAGTTTTTGTTCTGAAAATCCAATTTTTTTTAGTAATTTTGGAGCATGTTTATAGGATCTTCCTATGTTTGTTTCCAATTTGTTCCACAGACCTAAGGCTGTGCGATATTGACAAAAGTGATTATCTCGATATTTTTTGACATATCTCGATAACGATAATTAAACGATATTAAGTCAGTCCAACAAAAACATGTCTTATTTTGTTACTATTAGTTCAGGTTTACACAGGAAAATGTATTCTCTTATCAAGACAACATGTTCATAAATGTCTGCAATTATTTTGTACTTTATTTTGATCATTTTAAAATATGATTTTCCAATAAAACAAGCATAAAATATTGAGTTTGACAAGCCTTTTCTAACTTGAAATAAGGAAAAAACCTTGTTTTTATGATAAATCTTTAAGTAATTTAATTTCTTCTGGATTCACATTAGTTGCTAATAAGTAAATAAGACATGTTGAACAGATTGACTCAATATTGTTTTTACTGCAGCCATAATTTTTCTCCATAGTCAGTAATAAAAAAGGATATTACTGACTATTTCTTTTTTTCCTACTAAACGATAAACTCGATATTTAATTTTTGCATATCTCCTAAACAACATTCACGATATTATCTAAAATTCGATATATCGCCCAGCTCTACACATACCACAGTTTAAAATAAAAGAAAACCACTGTAATGTATCAAGTGTTGTCATATTTTGATCTATTTCTTGTGACAAGTACTTTTGTTGGGTTTATTATATCGGGTAAAAAAGTGATGGTGTCACTTTTTAGAGCCGAGAGTTTTCTAGGGTTAAAATAAGATGTTTAAATGTGGACAGCCTTCAGTCTGTCTAATCATCACCTTTGAGAAAAGAAGAAATAACACGCTGATTGTTGTGATTTCATGTGTTGCAGTTGCCTCATGTTGTTGTAACATTTGAAATGAAACAGATTGACACAAACTCAAACCTGTTCATGTGTCTGGCCCAGATCTGCAGCTTTTATTTGATCAGGACTCAGGCGGAGGACCCTTTTTCTTTAAAAATTCCATTTTGTTGAGTGTCTGAAAAAAATCACACTATGAAGCACCTGGAAATGTTAAATATAAAAATCACATTGTATTCCTTTTATTTAGAGCAAAAATCAGCCTCTGGGATGATCCAGACTCAGATTTCAGCTCTAAGCCTCCAAATAAAAAAAAGTCCTCAAAAATTCAAAAATTTTAATAGGACTTTTTTATTGGCTCCGCCTAAATTTTTTTGAGTAATTTTGGGTCCTAAAACTCATTTTTACCTCAATTACCTTCAGCTTTTACAGAGGAATTGTCAAAACCCCAAATATGTCAAATCTAGTGTCATTATGTCTCAACTCAGCACCAGCTTTACCAATCCTTATATTTACCAAAAAAAATGTAGACAGAATTTAGATTTTGTTTTTCTTTTGCTTGGAGAAAGTTCTCACTTCTGATGAGTCTGTTGGAATCAGAAGTAAAAACTACAGAGACACAGCTTTAAAAAGACCCCAGCCATTTGTCTGAGCTCCAAAGGATCAGAAACAGTTTTACTTTGAATTTTTACCGATTTTAGTCAGACGTGTGAGGGAAAAAGGCCGGAATGAGAAGGGGTTAACTAAGATTAAGATGTTTCAAATTTGGAAAAACAGTGTTAGAATTGTCCCCGATCTCCTGTACTTTGTCACGTTTTCTGCTGCCAGTGTTCCAGGGTGAGAGTCGTTACGCCTGCTGCAGACGTGAGGCGCCCTCTGGTGGGGTAAAGTCAGGTCTGCAGCTGTGTCTGTGAAGGAAACATTAAACCTCCAGCTTCACTTTACAAGACTGTGTAAAAGTCACTTACACGTTCAGTCTGAAGAAAAACAGCACAAACGTGTTTCAGACTCTTTATTTCTCACCAGAATAAACTAATATCACACTCACACGTTTACTATTTACACTGAACTTATTAGATTTATATTATTAGATATTTATGTAAATATTAAAGAGTTATTTACATGAAAAGAACAAGTTTGAGAAGAAAATGTTTTAAATGATAAAGAGAATAAAGTGAAGCAGCTTCAGTCGAGTTTAAAACTTTAAAACACTGAAAACCTAAATATTGTCAGGACTTGGACTTGGACGAGTGAAACATTTGCACAAAACACACAATGGACTTTAATATTCAGAACATATCACAAATTTAATCTGGTAAAACTAAAGTATTGAAAAATAGTTTTTCAGCTTGACTTCATTCTCATAACTTTGTGAATTTAATCTCAAAATGTTACAAGTTTATTGCTGCAGCCCAAGTTTTTGTCTCTTTCATTTCTGGTTTCCCAAAAACATGTCAAGGGCCTGATTGAAACAGGTCGCAGGCCGCATTTGGCCCCCAGGCCGCAGTTGGCCCAGGTCTGGTCTAAAGTCACATTTAGTCAAAAGAAAAACAGGACAAAAGCTTCAAACTCTTTATTTCTCACACAAGAATAATAAACACAGAACCAGAGCTGGGCAGTAGCTTCATTTTTACAGAATATTGTGATTGTTGATGTTGTTGTTTGTGGTAAAAGGAAACCGAACAGGCTAATAACTTGTAGCTGTTTTTCTTTGTTGTTTGCGTCAGATCTTTGTTCAGATCTTGAGACTCTGACCGATCGATCAGAAGCTCGTCTAAAGTCGATCCAGTCCAGACCAATTTCTTCAACTCAACATTTAAAGACATCTGGTTTGAAATATCATGTCTGAATATCGTAATCCAGATTTGTGTTAATGTTGCCCAGCTCTACAAAGAAAATACAACTCTTCACTCGAGTAAAGGTGACAGGTTTTTAAAAGTAGTTTTATTCTATCATCGTCTATGAACAGGAAGTACATTTTAATCCAGTAAAAACAGCATTAATCTAAATCTAAAATGTTTAGTGAAATCTTCAGTAAACTAAAACACATCTACAGTCGTTGTGATTGTAGATATGTTTGAGTGAAAAGAGTCAGAGGAGCTTTAAATAAACTTCACAAACACAAACGACGATGAACAGAAACACCAGGACGGACACAAGCAGAGTTTAGAATCAATAACCTGGTAAAGTCTCCGATCAATAACTGGTGTTTAAACGTCTCCGATCAATAACCTGGTGTTTAAATGTCTCCGATCAATAACCTGGTGTTTAAATGTCTCCGATCAATAACCTGGTGTTTAAATGTCTCCGATCAATAACCTGGTGTTTAAATGTCTCCGATCAATAATGGGATTAAGACTTTTTCTGGGACAAACATTCAAACCGAACAGTCTGGTCTTTGTATTTTCTAAACCTCTGATTGATCGTCACATCCTGGTATTTCTGCTCTTGGTAATCAATTATAATGTTTTATATTTCACAACAAAACTATTTCTTCTGGTAAATCAAAGCTACGTGAGTCAAACACAAACACAATGAAAGCCCAGGCCTCGGCACAGATCAATCACCGCTCATGATCAATAATCCCAATCACCACAAAACCCCAGTCCCGATCAGATTCAGATCAAACTCATCTTCTGTCCACACGGAGGCGCTGTTCGTTTCACCCAGACACCGACACTAAACTAGACTTTTGAACAAAATACAATCATTTGGATTTAAAGCTGCACTGTCATTTAGATTCCCTTGTTACTCTAAATCAGACCTGGGCCAACTGCGGCCCGGGGGCCAAATGCGGCCCGCGACCTGTTTCAATCAGGCCCCTTGCATGTTTTTGAGAAACAGAAATGAAAGATGAAGAGACAAAAACTTGGGCAACGACACTAATCTTTGCAGAGGTTTCCAGATTAAATTCGCAATGTTATGAGAATAAAATCAAAGCTATAAAATGCTATTTTTTAATATTCAACTTTTTACAAAATGAAAATTGTAAATTGGATCATGGAACATCTATTGTGTGTTTTTATGCAAACATCTGACTCATCCAAATCCAAGTCCTGATAATATTTTAATCTGCTATAACTTCAAGTGTAATCTATAAAATAGCTTCTTTTTATGGCTTCAACTTTATTCTCGTAATAATGAGCTGTTGTTTTTTTCTAGTAAAATCATAACTTTCTTAAGCTTCAACTTTATTTCATACATTTTTTAGCTTAATCTCAAAATGCTACGAGTTTTTTTTATGGCAAAGCAAACCCTTTTTGTACTAGTCTTCTAAAGTGTTTGCAATAATGAGATTTATTTTTTACCAATATTGGCAGTCCGGCCCTCCACCACTATTCTGGGTTTGGATATGGCCCTCGAGTTAAAATAATTGCCCACCTCTGCTCTAAATAGTTAATACAAATCTCAGTTTTTACTTTGAGTGGGCTTGCATTGCCACAAAAGAGTCTTTTATTGACCTGGAGGAGCTGAACACGTCTGTTTTTGCAGAAAAGTTGTTCCTTTAGCTGATTTTTTTCACATTATGACAGTGCTTCTCAAACTTTTTTGGCCGCGACCCCCTTGCAATGGAAAAAATGATCCATACCCCTCCCCCGTCTGCAAAAGTACAAACATGTCTGTGGTATTTAGGTTTAGATGTTTAATTTTAACACCAAATTA
>CM076405.1:60000-107334 GCA_038363315.1 Mugilogobius chulae | reverse complement strand
ATTGTACTATTGATAATTGTACTTTTGAGTTCAGACTGTCAAATGTGCACAACAAGAGAAATGGCCTGACAGTGTTAAACCCTTTTTGAGGGATTACACTTGTATTTTATCAGATCCTTTTGCACCGTTTTCTCCTTTAGATGATTTATGTGATTAGACGTGGCCCATAGCTGGAGGTGAACCGCTCAGTACAAGCCCCAGCAGGCTCGTGTCAGCCAACAGTGTGGTCCTGTTGTTTGTTCTTGTCTTCTCTCCTTCCGTAGTGTGGTCTTGTTGTTTGTTCTTCTCTTTTCTCCATTCGTAGTGGGGTCCTGTTGTTTGTTCTTCTCTCCATCCGTAGTGTGGTCCTGTTGTTTGTTCTCTTTTCTCATCCGTAGTGTGGTCCTGTTGTTTGTTCTCTTTTCTCTATCCGTAGTGTGGTCCTGTTGTTTGTTCTCTTTTCTCTATCCGTAGTGTGGTCCTGTTGTTTGTTCTCTTTTCTCTATCCGTAGTGTCCTGTTGTTTGTTCTCTTTTCTCTATCCGTAGTGTGGTCCTGTTGTTTGTTCTCTTTTCTCTATCCGTAGTGTGGTCCTGTTGTTTGTTCTCTTTTCTCTATCCGTAGTGTGGTCCTGTTGTTTTTTTCTCTTTTCTCCATCTGTAGTGTTCTCCTGTTGTTGTTTCTTCTCTTCTCTCCATCCGTAGTGTGGTCCTGTTGTTTGTTCTTCTCTTCTCTCCATCCGTAGTGTGGTCCTGTTGTTTGTTCTTCTCTTCTCTCCATCCGTAGTGTGGTCCTGTTGTTTGTTCTTCTCTTCTCTCCATCCGTAGTGTGGTCCTGTTGTTTGTTCTTCTCTTCTCTCCATTCGTAGTGTGGTCCTGTTGTTTGTTCTTCTCTTCTCTCCATTCGTAGTGTGGTCCTGTTGTTTGTTCTTCTCTTCTCTCCGTCCGTAGTGTGGTCCTGTTGTTTGTTCTTCTCTTCTCTCCATTCGTAGTGTGGTCCTGTTGTTTGTTCTTCTCTTCTCTCCGTCCGTAGTGTGGTCCTGTTGTTTGTTCTTCTCTTCTCTCCGTTCGTAGTGTGGTCCTGTTGTTTGTTCTTTTCTCCGTCCGTAGTGTTGTTTGTTCTTCTCTTTTCTCCGTACATAGTGTGGTCCTGTTGTTGTTCTTCTCTTCTCTCCATCCGTGTGGTCCTGTTGTTTGTTCTTTTCTCCGTCTGTAGTGTTGTTTGTTCTCCTCGGCCTCTGCTCCTTTTCTCTTCTCGCTTCCATCTTGTTTAATTTCATGGTTGCCGACCGTAGCCGCGGCGACGGCGGTGGTGGCGTGGCAGAGGCAGCACGCGTGAGCCGTGTAATTGTGAAGCAGATTTAATTCAGTCTTGTATTAAGCCCAGAGCCAGTCCACATGTGAGCCGAGCCGGGCCGTTCTGTTACTGACGTCCTCTGAGACTGGATCTACACAGGCCTTTAGGAGGACAGTGTAGCATCACTGTTACTTTCTCTGAGAACAAGCGATTGTGGTTGTGCCTTTACTTCGATGTAGTAAGACTGTTATACTGACTGAAGTTGATCCAGAAAAATTTCATTTGTTTGAAATGTTTCTCAAATAAAGTTGTTTCTTGCACGATAACGAACACTATTGGCCAAATTTCTTATGTCTTGATGAGAAAAAAAAAAAAAAAGCTGTTTCGGTCCTTATGATAGTGCAGAACAGATGTAATATATCTGTCCAAAACGAAGTCACTTACTTAGGATTGTTATTTGTAAAAATCCAAAGAATAGAATACTCACAAACTTCCCGCCAATTATTAAAAAAAAACACAAACCAAATTAAATCAATGGTTGCAAAGAGATTTGACTGTAAGAGGAAGAGTTTTGCTTTCAAAGGCAGAAGGCCTATCTCGATTGACTTATGCAGCTCTTTCTCTTTATGTGGACAATAAAACTTGTAAGGATATTGACCGTATGCTATTCAACTTTCTCTGGAAAAACAGAAACGCATTATATCAGGAAAAGTGTTTGTAATGAATGATTATGAACATGTGGATTAAATGTTTTAGACTTCACTTCTCTAAACAATATGTTTAAGATTAACTGGGCCAAACATTTTCTTAAAAATCCTTTCTCTATTTGGAATTTTATTCCTAATTTTATTTTTTTCTAGGTTTGGTGGCTTAAATTTTATCTTGGGTTGCAATTACAATGTAGCAAAAAATTCCAGAAAAACTCTCTCTGTTTCACGAACAAGTACTACTAGCATTGGTCCCTAATATACAAACATAATTTTTCCCCACATAATTATATAATATGGAATAATAGAGATATCTTATATAAAAACAAATCCTTATCTTTTCTAGCTGGGTTGAAAAAGCAGATTGTATTTGTTATCCAACTTTTTAATCAAAATGGTCAGCTTATGTTCTTATCCAGAGTTCTTAGACACTTTTTAATTTTCCAGTCACTCCTAAAGAATACGCCATAGTATTTGATGCTCTACCTACGGGTACGTTAATGCTGTTTAGAAATGTTCAACATTTACAATCTGTTTCTCCCCCCAATGTTGTAGATACAGAAACAGGAAAAATATGTTTGAAACATTCTAAAGATAGCAATCGACATATTCGTCTGTTGTTTCAGAGAGAAATTATTCTATTCCCCATGTGGTCTTTCACTGGAATTCTTTTGTGAGTGAAATCGACTGGAAAAAGTGTGGACAATCCCCAATAAGTTTTTTGTGACAAACAAAGTGAAAGGAGTATCATTTAAAATGATTCACAGATATTACCCTGCAAATCATTACATGACAAAATGTAAAAGGGACATTGATGTGGAAGTGTTCATTTTGTGGAAATCACCCAGAGACTGTCCAGCAGCTCTTCTGGATCTGCTCAGACTCAACAACATTCTGGAAAGACTTCAGTAGATTGTCATCAGAGAAACTTATAAGGACTTCAGCTTAAAATGGGAAAATGTTATGTTTTGTTTTTTTTAAAAGAAAGAAGATGTATTTTTTATTATCAACCTCCTCATTGTGCAAGCAAAGTTTTACTTACACAAATGTAAATACAGTAAGCAAAGACCTAGTTTTAAACATTTTTATAATGATACTTTAACATCTTATAAGTGGCTCTTTAAACAAAAAGGCTTCAAAAACGATCAGCATTGTTATAAAGTATAAAGTGTTTGAATGTGTAGAACTCTGTACACCCCCTGACAAGCAATTTGATATTTGTATACAAGTTGTATACTATTCTTGTTACAAAATAAAGATTTATTTTAAAAAAAAACAAAAAAAAAAAAAAAACAACTTAATATTAAAGAATCTGCGGCTGTGAGAAAAAGTGAAACCAAACCGACTGTGCACGTAGCGCCCTCTGCAGGATCAGCGGTGTTATGACACAGCTCATGACCAAAGACACAGAAGTGTTTGTGAAGAGATGCCGGCCGCCAGTAGAGGGTGCTGTTTCTCCTGGTATAGCTTGACCTGTTAACTGTACATTAGCTTGCATGTGTCCTGCGGCGCTGATGAAGGACTTTTGATTTTTTTTTTTTTCTCGGCAAATGCCGCCCCTTGGCAAATGCCGCCCTGGGCGGCTGCCCACCTCGCCCACCCCAAAAACCGCCACTGCAGCCTGGACCTTAAGTGAGCAGTGGAGTTTGCTGGAAGATCTCACCAAAGCGCTTCAACCTTTTGAATGTGCCACTGTTTTTTTGAGTTGGGAAAGTTATGTCACAGTGTCTGCCTTGCCTCCTTTGGTCAGTGGCCTGTTAAAATCCACAGATGTAGTATTTGAGAGTGTGCCTGTGCAAGACTTCCAAACTTCTGCCCTACAGGAAACAAATAATCGTTGGTCAAAAGATTTCACAGATGACACTGTCAGCAAACAAATCACTGCAGCTGCACTAGACCCTCGTTTCGCAAAATGAAATGTCTTACTCCAGAAGAAAAGTTCATTGTTCAGGCTAAAATTCAAAATCCAGCCCAAAACTGCAGCACCAGAAGCACAGAGGACAACAATGTGACTGGCAGTGGCGTTGTCAGTATATCACCTAAAGAGGGTCCATCATTAACCAAGTCAGCAGCAGCACTGGATTCTCTACTTGGCTGTGATTCAACAGACAGTGACTGCGAAAGTAATAACGGTGTCCACAATCAAAGTGTTATTAAGAGGTAAGTTTAGTTGTATTTTGAACATTTATGGTATAAATACAATTTAATCTAAACAATTTTCTCTATTTTTATTAAAGGTACTGTTGTACTTTGCTGAGCCTCACATACCCAAAACGGACAGCCCTCTGTGTTGGTGGAAAGCTATCAAGGAAAGTATCCCACTCTGGCAACCCTTGTGAAATCCCTCCTTTGCATTCCGGCTACCTCCACTCCTTCAGAGCGGCTCTTCTCAGCGGCTGTCAACATTGCGTCTAAAAAACCGTGCTAGCCTCACTCCAGAGCATGTCAATATGCTCACCTTTCTTCACCATAACATGAGCTGTACATAGACTTTTTTGAAAGCTTTTCTCCCAAGAATGTTCTTCTGAAGAGTTTATGCATTTTATTTACACATTTCTACATTAAAGAATTCATGGATTTATATAAACTCACTTATACATTGAAGATTTTATTAATTTACACATACTCACTTACATATTATTACTCACTGTTATAGTATCTTATTTGTTACGTTTGCTAGCGCCATAAGATATCAGTAGCTGAGCCTATCTGTCTGCACAACATCTCCTTTTTGCTGAGTTCAGGGCCAACATCGAAACCATCTCTTCCTTGTGAATTTGCACACAGGGGTGCAGACCTTGAAAGAGTATTATACAATAACAATTGATAGTGCGCCCGTGACTATCAAAATAATGGAAAAGCACTGGACTACAGGAGAGAGAGAGCACCGCCCAATATTTGCATATTCATGTTTTTCTTGTGTGATGTGAAATAAAATACTGAAGCCCTGAGCCAGTGGTCACGTTCTGGGAAGATAGGCGGCGAAGAACGGACAATGTTAGGGCCCAGGACGTCCAGAGCTCTGTAGATGACTATGTATTAGGGAAATAAACTTTGAAGACGAAGCCTATCGAATCGAAAGGAAAGTCAACAAGAAAAGAAACAGTTTCTTCAAGTGGTGACCCTCGACGCGGCTGAAGGGGGAGCGTGGGTCAACGCCTAGTCGGACGTGGATTACTGACCCGTGACAACCAATAGAGTTGCGGTACACATACCAACACTACGTTCCGCGGCTGGATGTGTGGAGTTTTCCTGGGCGCCCACAACTAATCAGGTAAGACTTTTTTGATTTCTCATTTTTTAGAGAGTCAAAGTAAGTCTATTGGCATTTTTCTAAATTTAGGACTGTGGGTAAATTCCATACATTGGTTTAACAGGTCAATTTTGACAAGTGGAACGTAGAAGGGACGGCGTATAGGTCCAATAACAGTGTTTAGAGAATAAGTTGAAAAGTAAAGTGTAAATAAGGACTCACACGTGACACGTTTAGTGTTCTAAAACGGCCATTAGGCTGACGGGGTGGAGATCCCCCTGCAAGCCGGACGCGGTGCACAAACAGATACGTTACTAGGTAGACGTGATCAGATTGGGGAGCTGACGAACACCTTTAAAGGGTACTAATGGTACTAAGAGCCCACAATAAAGTACCGGGTTAACTACCCACTGTTGTCAGTTACGCGGAATAAGATATTCTGGGCGGGGGGCAACAGTAAATATTCTGTAGTAAACGAAGAATTAAAGGACCTTTAAAAAAAAAAAAAAAAGGGGAGAGAGTACGATCAGAGAATAGAGTGGTTTAGACCTCCCTCGGAACTGCTCAGAGGAATGTGGGCGGAAACCACGGACCTGTTTGTGACGTGGAACCCACAAAAGGAGAAGGCACTTGACAAACAGGATCCGCCCTCTTATGCGGAGGTAAGTAGTCCAATAGCTCCACCTGCTGGTCATGCATATCCACTGCTGGCCCTACATGGACTTTTGAATGCAGATTCTAGGGATTGCTTGAAAAACAATTACATTTGACAGGTGGGGAAAAGAAGAAACTCTTGAAGAACAGAGACACACTTTCAACAGATATGCCTGGAGCTGGGCTGACTGAACAATTGACTAACCTGACCAAAAAAATTAGAGATACAGGGAGACTAATGCAGGAAAAAAAAAAAAAAAAAAAAAAACCTAATGAACAACAGAGAAGATAAACTCAATGAAAGTAGAAATAACAGAAGAAGTGCAGAAAAATACAGCTCCTGAATTTACTAAACTAAACACACAAATGTAAGAACTCACAATGGCTCCAAAAGAAACAGTGGTAAAACCAAAAAGGAAAAACACACATTTACACACACAGGATCTAGACAGTGACAGTGAATGTTGTGGCAATGAGAAACATATGATGTACAAACCAAAATAAACGCCCTAAATAGCGACATATACACACTGAAATTTACAATTCAGTACTTCAAGAAACAGAGACAAAGGGAGAGAGAGAGAGAGTAGGTAGTAGGACAAACAGAAAAAGCTCTAAAAGAGCTAAAATATTAGCTATAAAGGAGGAGAAAAAATAAATAAAATAAAATAAATAATGAATTAGCGTAACCAAAGAAATAGAAATCCTAAAATATATATAAATAGAATGCTTAGTGTTAGAAGAAAATAATAATAATAATAATAATAATAATAGTAAGAATAAGAATAAGAAATAAATAAATAGAAAAAAAGAGAAATGTTAAAAGTTCATGAGGCTGAAATAAAGGGGAAATACAAAATAAATAAAGATGTGAAAGGGAATTTACAGGTTGGTAAATGTTCAATAGAAAAAAAATAAGAATAGAAAATAGAAAAATTAGCTTAAATAAAAACAAGACTTAAATCAACAAAAATAGACAAACAATTATGAATAAGATTCCTGCAAAATGCCAGGAAACCCAAAGGATTATTTTAAATAAGATGAAAAATATCTTCTCAGCGTCACCTTTAAGGCACTCGGTGCTAAAAACAATTATCTAAAAATAATAAGGCAGAAAAAAAGAAAAATAGCCTGGACAAATATGAAGTTAAAATATTGAATTAAAAGAAGCAGCAAACAAAATGCAAACATTTAATGCAGCACAGGCCCCTAAAATGAAGAATAGAATTGAGAGGCTTAAAGTTCAATCTGATTCGTTGTTTAGTGGACATTTAAAAAATCCATATTAAAATATAGAGAAGGCCAGGACCACAAAAAACTACATGTCCGTAGCCCGAGGAGAGGCCCCTTTGGTTTAAGATTTACAGACCCCCTCCCATCTCACAGGGAGGATTTAGATGGTTCAGGAATTTATCTGGCTTTGGGTGATGTCAGAGGTAAAGCAGTGAAAATACAGCTGGCATGACCAGCAATTAAAAAATATTTATATATTAGTTACAGATTACTTTTTTAAATATTTTATTTCCTTACTACTCCAAGAAAATAAACTTAGTTGCATAATCTGGTGATTACTTATTTGCCAACATTGATCCAATAAGAACTGTATGTTTTATATTTGGACTTTAACAGAGTTAAACAACAAATGAATTGTTTTAATAGATTCTAAAAAACCTACAGAAGTAATTGACAGCCCTGTTCCAGTGGCTGATCTGTGACTCAGTACATTTTATGTGGGGCTGAGTGGGTGGCACAGACAGGACCGTACCCAGAATGGAGTGTTGACTCCTTAGATGTGCTCACAGGTCCCATCAGGGGTTAAAAAGAACATGTCTTCTACTGACTGAATTAAATAGAAAATTCATTTAATACAACATTTAAACAGAATTAAAGAAATTAAAGACTAAAATAGGACATACGAAAGAGAGAAAGCAACACAATTTAATTAGAAAAAAAAAAAGACTAAAAACAAATGGCATAGAGTGAAAAAAAAAAAAAAAAAAAAAAAAACTCAAACAATTATGTAGAAAGAGCCTTAGGATAAGGAAGTGTAGGGAGCCCCCAAAGGGCGTGGCCATGGAGGGAGAAACCCCGGAGACTTTTTACCACAAAGGAACTCTGCTGTATCTGTGGTCGTGTGGGCCGCTGGGCCGGAGAGAGACCCTTTTGCTATAAGACAGTCAGCAGCACATCAGCCTAAACAAAGACCCCCCTCCCCCGTCTTATCAGCGATAGCCTCAACAACAGTCTGCTCTGAGAGGCAGAGATGGACATTTTTTGCTCAAATGCTAGAGCAACTCCCAGGAAGGAGGAGCCTGGAGGTGGGGCCACGGCAGAGCCTCTGCTTCCACGGAGGCCTTGGTACTCTGGGATACACACGTCTATCACTGTGCCCTTGGACCCTGCTCTGCTGTGAACTGAACTTGAAAATCAGACTTTGTGGCGTTCATGCATTAACTCTCCTAAGAACTTACTGGGCAGAGACTATATCATAAAGACTGTGGCGACAATGTTGTGTGGACATGATTGTGGAATAGGACTTTTCTGAGTGAAAATACAATGGACTGGAGTCTTTTGGTCACTGGACATTGTCACTTTGCTCTCCGATGGTCTTACGCTTAAATTAATGTAATGTTCCAGATTGGAGGCCTTGGATTGAGTCAGTGGCTGCTCACCCTCCCCCTCCTGACGCTCTATCTTGTAGCCTGTACTATGACAGACAACACCATGACGTTTACGCTGAAACCTTGTATAACATAGAAGGACAAGACTGGACATTGATAATGAAATGCATTGATGGACTCTAGAAGCACACAGAGTTTTGACTACAGACTAGCAATAGTATAAAATGAAGGACTGAGACTTTTATTGGCACTTTCACCTGAACATGAAGACTGACGGTTAGTGGACACTACGGACTGGACTGTGACACAAATACTTGGACTTAGTAATTATTCTAGAGAGGACTTTTAAAGGATTGACTTTGACATGATTGACACTGGACTTAGTCAACATGACACTTTGAATAGGATGACTATGAGGACACCGAGGACATGATGAGATCAGTGGACCTCTCTGGTAGGCACAAGGACCTACAGATGTGGACGTTTGCTCCACAGTACAGCCAATCAAATCAGATGTGGCTCAAAACTCAAATGTGTGAACCTCAGGACAAATTTAAACCTGAGACTCTGAATGGGATCTTTGAGACGATTGCTGGATTTTTGGAAAAAAAAAAAATGTTCCAGAAGAATTACAATCTCAGTGGAACACTTAAATTTAACTTGTGTAAAAGGCTAACATTGAAATTTACAAAATGGTTCATGACTTGAGAAAAATAATAATAATACAAAATAACCACAGACTGTATGTCAGTGCCCAACCCCACAGCCCTAACTTTTTATTAGGCCGAGCCGAGAGACGAAGTCCGGCGAGGACTAATTTTTATTATTATTAATAGTTCACAGTGATTAATTTAGATTATTGTCTGAAATTTGTAATCAGTTTTTAAAAATGATTGACATATCTGTGTGAGAATAGCTTTAAAAGTGAGCATAAAAAAGAAGCTCAAATGTGCAGGCCATAGAAAACATTTTTTTTTGGCCAATTTGTTTTGTTGGACAGTTGGGTCTGTCCACATCACACTGCTCTGTATTCTGTCATTGTCTAAGCCAGATACGGGGAAACAAACGAAAAAGAGTAATGGTGAATGCATATGGCATGAAAAATGAAAATGCTCAAATTAGGATTTGATTTTATTACATAATATCTGACTTAAACTGGATTTATTTTTAGAAAACATAACCTATTTTTTGATCACCAGTATGAATTTAGATCCAACAGATCTACATCCACTACACTCACTCATCTAACTGATGAAATCTTGGCTGCAATAAATAAAAAAGCAATATATGGTTGGTATATTTCTGGACTTACAAAAAAGTATTTGATACAGTAAATCATAATTTTTTGTTAACAATATTAAGTAATTATAGCATAAGAAGACAGGCATATAATTGGATAGACAGTTATTTGAAAAACAGAGAACAATACGTCCAAATTAATAATAAATCAGAAAATCATATTATAACAGTAAGAATTCCACAAGGCTCAGCAATTGGAGCGAAACTTTTTTATATATTTATTAATAATATATATGAATCTTAAAAAAAAAAAAAAAAAAAAAATTAAATTAAATTTTAACTGTTTGCTGATGATACCACTGTGTATAAAACAGGAGGTGACTTTGATGAAAACAAGTTATATTTAAATTGGGAAAAAACAAAATGTATGATTTTTGGGAAAAAGAAACGTGAAGGAAATAAAGAAATCAAGATTGGTAATGTAGTTATTGAAAGTGTTTTGGAAATCAAATTTTTAGAAGTCATGCTTGATAATAAACTTAGTTGGAAATTTCATATTGATTATATCGGTAAGAAAATAAGCAAATGTATTGGTATTGTGTATAAGGTGAAATATGTTTTAGACAAAAAGACATGCACTTGATAAAAACAGAGATGCTTTGTGAGCTCAGGAATAAAACTGTGGAATGCTTTAGGAAATGATTAAACAACATCACACATCATTGAAATTTTAAAACGTGAAAAAAAACAGGCAGGGTAAGTGAGAATAAAGAATATATTTAGTTTTCTTATTAAGTTGTAAATGCAGCAGACAACTGGACATGACTGTACTCTACACTTTTACAAGGACCAAATTGAAGTCTAAGCTTTTAACGATCAAGAAAAACCTGAAACTGTTTTCACTGATGGATGCTATTGGAAAGACAAAATGGAAATCTACAAACTGGATATGATGTGATCGAGGTCAAGGCAGGTAAGTTTGAAAATTTGGGATCAGAACCACTGATTGGAAAACCCTGAGCTCGGACAGCTGAGGTGTATTTTCTGGTAAGTAGACTGGGTTTAATTCATTAAGAGAAGGAGTGTTGCAGGCTTGTGGCCCGGGCCGTGTGAGAGAAGGACAAATGATGAGAAAATTTTAACTGGTGGGATTGAAATATAAGAAAAACTGTTCATGTTTTCTGTTATAGTTGTCAAATATGTCAGCATTTTAGTGTTGGACCAGGAAAATATCCTCAGGTAGACTTTTTAGAGCTCGTGAGCCAGGTATAGAAATCACCATTGACTACACAGACATGACTGAATGGTGCAAAGGTTAAAGGTGTTTATTTGTGACTGTTGACTTACACTACACTGACTCAAAATATTAAAGCTCTGATTAATGATTATATTTCATGCTTTGGTTTTCAGATTATAGCGATCGGGACATGGAAGCTGTGGAGAAGAAAAAACTAACTTAAATACTAATTGATTTAAATTTCTGTCAACAGGAAGAGGATCATTCTGAACTGGCTAATGAACTGTATTGGAATAAGCTAAAAGCTGTGTTGTTTAGTGTTTTGTCACAGGTGATACAGGTGATTAATGTGTTTGTGATGGAGAAGAATATTTAAAGGAGCTGAAGCAAAAGTGGGTGGAATCTCAATAGACAAGTTGACAAAAAGTCATTGCAAAGGACAGAAGTGGCTTCATCTCACGCAGACTAGATCTGCGACACGTAAACTCTTATATTTTTCTTCTATTTGCTTATTGATGTGTTGTGGGTTTTTGTTTGTTTTGTTTTGTTTTTGTTTTGTTTTTTTTTTTTTTGTTTTTTTTTTCTCTCTCTTTGTTTGTAGGCTATACATTTGTGTAGGTGGAGTCTGTATGTTCCAAGTGACGCTAGAAGGTTTAAAGCTCCAGGTGTGGTGTAAGGTTCGAGTCTCTCCTCCCTGTACATGGTCCACTGGAATGTTCTGCTGGAAGGTTAAGTTCACACGCACGCTTAAAGGGTTATTATAGATTGTTTGGGGTTTCCCCCAACCAGAAGGGGGAACGTAGCTGCAGCTACTATTGGATTGGTAGGGGTCTTAGATATTATACTATAATGTAGGAGATATTGACAAACAAAACACAGGCATTTAATAAAGTTTAATGAAAACATATTTCCAAGGTTGGAATGTAATAAAAGAAATAACATTTTTTGACTCTACATAATGTGTAGAATCTCACACACAGCATTATTGTCTTGTTCTATGAATGTGTTGTTGTATGTTGTCATTTTTGCAGAAGTGAATGGACATGATATGAGTGACCTGTTCATAAAGTTACAGAGGAAATGGAGGTGTCCCAAATGAAACTATAATTTCAGGATGTTTTCCTATTATGAACTAAGACTGAGTAATTTTACTTTTATTTATTATTATTTATTTACCTTTATTTAATCAGGAAGTCCCATTGAGATTCAGAATCTCTTTTACAAGAGAGACCTGGCCAAGGTAGCAGCAAACAACATCAATACAATAAAAATTCTGACAATTTTTACATTATAAAAACAACTCTCTCAAGAAAAACATAAGCAATGCTCAACCACAACACTTTTTACAATACTCTTAAACTTTTGGTCTTTGAGGTATTCCGAAAACGAGGGATTATAGTTGCCACTAATTCGAAATTTCTTTAAAGGTGCATATTTGTTAGTAATGGCAAGAAAATTGAATGAAAATATTCCCAGGCCAGTTCAGCATCAGGAATAAGTGAAACTCTATATAATTCACTTTGATAAAGTTCAGGTAAAAAAAAAAAAAAGCTTGCAGTTCAAAATTTTAAAATTTTGAACTGCAAGCTGTGTGTGTCCCTCGTAAAAACAAAAATAAAAAATGTATCGCCAAAAAAGCCAACTCAGGTGTTAGACCACAAAACTTAATAAAAATTCCAATGCGTGTTACTAAATCAGTAAATAAGTTTGTAAAATGCGGATTGCTAAACATTAGATCAATTTCCTCTAAATCCCTTTTAGTTAATGAATTGATTACTGACCACAATATTGATATCTTAGCTTTGACTGAAACATGGCTTCAACCCGATGACTATGTAAGATTAAATGAGGCCACACCTCCGAGCCACTGTAACTTTCAGACTGCTAGGAGCACAGGCCGAGGTGGAGGTGTGGCAGCTATCGCTCACTCTAGCTTACTTCTCTGCCCAAAAACTAGTAATGCATCTAACTCCTTTGAAAGCCTCACACTATCTATAACCTGCCCCAAGTGGAAAAAACAAAAAGGTGTGTTATTTATAATACTTTATCGACCTCCTGGTCCTTATTCTGAGTTTCTAACCGAATTTTCAAACTTTATATCAGGCCTAGTATTAGACTGGGACAAAATAATTATACTCGGAGATTTCAATATTAAAATAGACCTGAACAATGATTGCCTAAGTAAAGCTTTCAGCGCCCTTCTAAATGACATTGGTTTCACCCAGAATGTAAATAAACCAACACACTGTCACAAGCACACTTTAGATCTTGTCCTTACATATGGTTTAGAGATCAGTGATTTAAATGTTCTCCCAGAAAACCCAGTATTATCAGATAATTTTCTAATTACTTTTCAGTTTACTCTAAAAGATTTCTCTGCTCCTCAGAATAAAATAATAACAAAAAGAACAATATCTGAAAAAACAGTTAAAAAATTTAAAGAAATATTAGGGCCAATATTCAGTGACATGTCATGTGACCCAGATGAGGATAGGCTTAATCCCAATATAAGTGACCAATTTGTTGACAAAACCATGGACTCCTTGAAAACTGCTCTAGACACTGTAGCTCCCTTAAAACATAAGTCTGTTAGGCCAAGACAATCTTCTCCATGGTATAATGAAGAACTGCGTGCACTTAAACAAAAGGTTAGGAAATTAGAACGACCGTACCGCAGATCGCACACTGAGCAGTCTCTAGAAGCATGGAAAACCTGCCTCTTGTCCTATAAACAGGCTCTGCGTATGGCCCAAACCAGATACTATTCTAATCTAATAGAAGTAAATAAAAATAATCCTAGGTTTCTATTTAACACTGTAGCCAGGCTGACTAACTGCCACAGTGCAGTAGAACCATCAATCCCAGTTACTCTCAGTTCTGATGATTTTTTGACATTTTTTAATAATAAAATAATCAATATTAGAGATAAAATAGATGAAGTCACTCCTGCTATTACCACTGAACAAATCCAAGCTGTAAAAGTAGGGTCTCATTTAGATCCACCTGTAATATTAGACAACTTTGTTTCTCTTAGCAAAGCAGATTTAATTTCAGCTTTTAAGTCTTCTAAAACCTCAACTTGTATTTTAGACCCAATCCCAAGTAGGCTTCTCAAAGATACTCTCCCTCTGATAATAGATCCTGTCCTTAGTATAATAAATACCTCATTAAAAAGTGGCTATGTTCCACAGTCTTTTAAATACGCTGTAATTAAACCTCTTTTGAAAAAGCCAAACCTTGATCCTGAAGTTTTAGCCAATTATAGACCTATTTCAAATCTTCCCTTTATTTCCAAAATACTTGAGAGAGTTGTAGTTAAACAGCTTTGCTGCCACCTACAGGAGAACAATTTATTTGAAACATTCCAGTCTGGTTTTAGAGCTCATCATAGTACGGAAACAGCTCTCCTTAAAGTCACAAATGATTTGTTATTAGCTGCTGACAACGGACTGATCTCAATCCTGGTTCTGCTGGATCTCAGCACAGCGTTTGATACGATTGATCACAATATTTTACTGCAGAGATTAGAATGTGATGTAGGTGTCAGAGGAACTGCTCTGAGTTGGTTTAAATCCTATTTAACCGATAGGTATCAGTTTGTTAATGTAAACCGAAGCTCCTCACAATGTTCTAAATTAACCTGCGGTGTGCCACAGGGCTCTGTACTTGGTCCAATTCTTTTTACTCTTTATATGCTGCCGCTAGGTAACATTATCAAAAAGCATGGCATTGACTTCCACTGTTATGCAGATGACACTCAGCTGTACTTGTCAATGAAACCAGATCAGACTGATCAAATAGAAAGACTTAGTGCCTGTGTGAAGGATATAAAAACCTGGATGAGCCTTAATTACCTACTCCTTAATCCTGATAAAACAGAAGTGATTTTACTTGGCCCTAAACACCTGCGAGACTCTCTAACTGAGCAGATAATCACACTGGACAATGTCAGTGTAGCCTCCAGCTCGACTGTAAGAAACCTTGGAGTCTTATTTGACCAAGAGCTCTCATTCAAAGCACATATTAGCCAAGCGTGCAAAACTGCCTATTTTCACTTGCGAAATATTGCCAAAATTAGAAATCTACTGCCTAAAAATGATGCTGAAAAACTAATCCATGCCTTTGTCACGTCGAGGTTAGACTACTGTAACTCTCTGCTTGCAGCGTGTCCTAAAAGCTCAACAAAAAGTTTTCAATTAGTTCAAAATGCAGCTGCAAGAGTACTAACAGGTACTAAAAAACGAGAACACATTACTCCAGTACTAAAAGATCTCCACTGGCCTCCTGTTGAGTCTAGAGTCAAATTTAAAATTCTTCTTCTAACCTATAAAGCTTTAAATGACTTGGCCCCTTCTTATATCAAAGATGAAATAATTCCTTATCATCCTAACCGTCCACTTCGCTCTCAAGATGCTGGACTTCTGGTGGTTCCTAGAGTCTCTAAAAACACAATAGGAGGCAGAGCATTTAGCTATCAAGCTCTCTGGTTATGGAATCAGCTCCCTGCTCATGTCAAAGACGCTGACACAGTCTCTACATTTAAGATTAGGCTCAAAACGTTCCTCTTCGGATTAGCTTATGGTCAGGTCAGTTAGGAACAGACTCTAAACCCACAGTTCTAGTCAGGCTGCCCTAGGAGCAAATATACTGGGAAAAGTATGGCGACTTGAGCTCTATCCTCTCACTTCTGCCTTTCTTGTAAAGAATAATAAATTACAGTTCATCTCTAGTCTGTTCTTTGCTATTCACTCGTTGTCCCTGTCCCACTCCCCTCTCGGGGAGTGTAACTGTTTCAGATCGTTGCTGTTCCTGTGACGTGGGCCGGACCACTGATGCCTGGACCTGCGCCCCACCTTCCTCTCCAGGATTGGCCTGTCCTGGTCCTGCTAGACGAGTCGTTTCCCTCTGCTTATGGACTCTGGCTCTACAAACATAAACTCAATAACTTTAGTCTTAGTTACATCTACAGCCTGTCCGTCCATGGGAGTGGATCCCTTCTTCACTGTGGTTCTCCTCGAGGTTTCTCTTTTTCCCTTAGGGTTTTTTTGAGTTTTTCCTTGCCGAGAAGGAGGGTCTAAGGACAGAAGGAGGGTCTAAGGACAGAAGGAGGGTCTAAGGACAGAAGGAGGGTCTAAGGACAGGGGATGCTCTGGACAATCATTCATCTGCTCTACTAATAATCTGCTTTGACTTGCTTGATCAAATGTTTCATTGAATGTGTATTGTTTCATTGAATATGTATTGTTTTATTTTGATTTCCTTTGCTAAAATTTAATAATCTTGGGAAGTCCTCAGAGACGACTGTTGTTGTGATTTTGGGCTATACAAGAATAAATTGATTTGATTTGATTTGATTTGATTTGAAAATGTCTTTTAAAAATAGCTCGAGGCGTTGCCTTAGGTATTTTGGTGTTTCTAACACAGGAGATCACACAGTGGTCACTCACATCATTACAATAAATGTCAACTGAATAATATTTATGAGCAGTATTTGTTATGATTAGATCAAGTATGGAAGATTTATTTTGAACTTTGGGATTTATCCTAGTTGGAGCATTTATGAGTTGTGCGAGGTTTAAAGAATCACTAATATTTTTAACCCATTTGAAACATCTGAAAGCCCATCCAAATTTATATCGCCCATTAAAATGAATTCTGAAACATTAATTTCATGGAGGATGTCAGAAATAGATTGCAGAGCCTCGTTAGTGGCGTCACTTAAAATGATGTGTTTGTCTGAACAACTTTACTCTACCTCTTTAGTGTTTTTTCTCAAATATGTTGATAATAGGAAGGACAGGAGTTTGGTTTCTGTCCGAAAGTCTTTGTTGTGTTTTGTTGTTTTTTGTTGTATTTTTCCTATAGCTCGCAGGATGTTGTCTAGGGCTCTAATCAATACCACTTCACCCGGAGTTTGCTATCAACGTCTCCAAATGCCACAAAACAGGCCCTGGTCAGAAGGGGGCGATAAGTTTCAAATTAAGAAGGAACTAAAGAGAGGCTTGGAGCTGGAGTGGGCGGACTCTCAAGAGGACTGAGATGGCCAGTGTGGTAATGATTTTATTAATGAATGAAGTGTTTGGATATGTTTTTTTTCTTTATGATTACAGGTGTATTGGGGATTGATAAGAGTTGTTGGACCATGTGATAAATGGGAAGGTCAAAAGCAACAGTATATTCTGAGATAATATTCTGTGTATATTGTTACAATGGAAAGACAAGCCATGGCCCGAGGAAGGCAATTAGGGGTAATGTTCACAGGGAAAGGTATACTTGGTTGGAGTGGGATACACGAGGGTAGGATGGAAGATCTGAAAAGATCTTGGAAAGCTGGCTAGAAGACTCCCAAAAGGAGCCCGGAAGGAACCCTGTGTAACTTTGCTTGTAAAGATGGGAAAATGTTTATTGTGAGGTCCCAGGAGACCTCAGAAGGGGGAATTGAAGAGTTTATGCATTTTTATTTACACATTTCTACATGGATTTATATAAACTCACTTATACATTGAAGATTTTATTAATTTACACATACTCACTTACATATTATTACTCACTGTTATAGTATCTTATTTGTTACGTTTGCTAGCGCCATAAGATATCAGTAGCTGAGCCTATCTGTCTGCACAACATCTCCTTTTTGCTGAGTTTCAGGGCCAACATCGAAACCATCTCTTCCTTGTGAATTTGCACACAGGGGTGCAGACCTTGAAAGAGTATTACACAATAACAATTGATAGTGCGCCCGTGACTATCAAAATAATGGAAAAGCACTGGACTACAGGAGAGAGAGAGCACCGCCCAATATTTGCATATTCATGTTTTTCTTGTGTGATGTGAAATAAAATACTGAAGCCCTGAGCCAGTGGTCACGTTCTGGGAAGATAGGCGGCGAAGAACGGACATTGTTAGGGCCCAGGACGTCCAGAGCTCTGTAGATGACTATGTATTAGGGAAATAAACTTTGAAGACGAAGCCTATCGAATATTGGTCATCTTTGTTGGTATGTTTATTAGATTGTTAGCGTAGTAGGCTTGACCCGTTAATTGCTCCACTCCTTACAGCAAACCAACACGCTGGACTTGTTGACTACGCAGAAATAGTAAAGGTAATGGAAATAAAATAGATAGGTAGTAATTATATTCTTTTATTAATGGAAAGGAAAGTCAACAAGAAAAGAAACAGTTTTCTTCAGCACTTAAATTTTAAGTGTTATTTATTTGTTAAATGTAAGCAGGCAGCTTAATGGTTAAATTAAGACTGTTATTTTCCCCCCAAGCAGCACTGTTCATATTTGCACTTTACTTTCTTAAAAAATAATGGCAGCTAACAGTAAAACACTAATGTTCAGACAATGATAAGGAATGTTAATTTTTACACTTCTAATACTTTCAGTCAAAAATGGCAGCTAAATCATAACTATATGGGGTAAGATTGTTTAAAGTTATATGCCATGAATGTGATGTTTACAGGACATCTTGCACTTTAATTTAGTTTAATTGTGGTTATGTACTTTATCACAATAAAGGAAAACCACTTGTTAACAAAACATGTTTATTTTGTTACAATTTACAGGAACATTTGAAAATGGTTTAAAGCATGATGTAAGCAAAAAAAAAAGAATCGTTGACTAGTCAACTATTAAAATAATCGTTAGTGAATACAGTAGGTTAACTCAGAAGCCTGATGTGAATATATTTTTGTTGTGTGAGCATTCTAAAATGTCTTTTTGAGTACATTATCCCTCCAGAGTCATTAAATAGCCGTAAACTATCTGTAGAACAGGAAGGTCCCGGGGGCCAAATGTGGCCCTCAGACCTTCTCAAGAATTCGTCCAAACAGCAGAAGTAATACATTTACACTGAGTTTGAAAAGTACTATTTATGGACTGATAGCACAGGCCGCATGACAATGAAAATGGATATAAGCTGTTATTTCTGTCTCATGTTCAGAGTCCAGTTTCACCAGTGGAAGCTTTCCTGAACAGCTGTTTAAAATATCGAGCCTCTGCGTCTCCAGCTGCAGTTCTTCAACACTGATCATGTTAAAAGTCGTTCTGAGAAACTGTTCACTCTGTTCTCACATGTTGGTTGTACTAGACCAGGGCTCCTCACACTTTTCCAGCTCGCGATCTACTTTTAGTTGAGGCAAGGCCCAAAGATCTACTTGTCAATTTGTGTATGTTTTTTTTTTTTTTTTTATCATCAACTTAAATGGTAAGATTTTGATTATTAAGTAACCATCAGTTGTATAATACAAGCACCTCATTTTACCTGAATACATTCATTAGAAGAATGTAACTATTAACATGTAGGATTTTTAAACCTGTAAATCTGGAAGAAAACAATGTAGCTAATTATTCTGAAAAATCAAACTCTAGTTGTTAGTGTTTAACCTCATTCTAACCTCCATTGTGTCTGTGTCTTCTGCTGGTTTTGGTGATCACCATGGTAACGCCCAGGGGCGGGGCTTGTGACTTTGGCTCACATCAAACACAAACTCCTCAGTGAGGATGTGTTATGACTCAAGTGCGTGTTCTTGGTGTCTCGACTGTTGGACACAGAAAGCCTGAGCTCTGTCTGTTCACTTTAAAGTGTGTGAGCTTCATTTCTCCACTGTTGGCTGAAGAGCACATATACTGCGTCTGTCTGGTTTGGAGCGCTTGTATTTCACCACTGTACAGCCACGTGAAGCGTGTTGTGACTTCGCTGGAGTCCAGAACATTAAAGAACGTGGGTGTTTGTGAGTCTGCTCTGGAGCCGTGTGATCTGTAGCTCTGCTGTGGAGCTGCAGCAGAACGGGCATCGTGCCAAAAGCAGAGCAGACGAAAACGCACAGCACCTCAAAACCAAACAGTCATTGAAGCTGTCATAAAAAAGACTCGCACTATTGTAGCTCAAAGTGGATCATGTGTTCATTGCATTATTCTCTTCATTTGTACAAAAGACACTAAACTTCACATAATCAGGCAGGCTTCGCGACCGACTCCTCCTGCCTCAGAGATCGACCGGTAGCTCGCGATCGACGTATTGAGCACCCCTAGTCTAGACACTTGTTCACACTGCACTACCCGCTGCTTTTGTGCTGCTTTGGCGCATCAACGCATCAGCTTAAAACTATTTGCCATTAGAAATTATGATCCGATGCAATTTCTGACAAAAACACCGTTCAGTGTGAACGAAGTCTGGAAAATTAAGAGTCTCATTTCACAAGATCCACTTGACACAGGACTGGTTCAGACTCACCTGGTCCAAACTCACCTGGTCCAGACCTGGTCCAGACTCTCCTGGTCCAGACTCACCTGGTCCAGACTCACCTGGTCCAGACTCATCTGGTCCAGACCTGGTTCAGACTCACCTGGTCCAGACTCACCTGGTCCAGACTCACCTGGTCCAGACTCACCTGGTCCAGACTCACCTGGTCCAGACCTGGTCCAGACTCACCTGGTTCAGACTCACCTGGTTCTTGTCCGAGCTGAGTCCTGGAGTAGGAGATGTTCTGGTCGGTGTGGACTTCACACAGATAAACTCCCTGGTGCTTTGAGCTCAGGTCCGTCAGACTCAGGTCACCTGACTCTGACACTCGCTCCACAAACGGCCTCCAGGTGTCGCTGTAGCTCACATCTGCTCCTGTCTGAGTCAGGATGGTCTCAAGAGAGTTAAAAGTCCACTTCAGACTCTTCACACGAGCAGAAGAAGAACTGCTGCAGGAGAGACTCACATCTGAGGACATCTGCACTGGAGCTGAGGACACATGTACACCTGTTAGACTGAGACACAGGCAGAGAGACACCAGAGACAGGAACAGAGACAGGAGCAGAGACAGAGACAGAGACTGAGACACAGACAGAGAGACACCAGAGACAGAGACAGGAGCAGAGACTGAGACAGAGACTGAGACACAGACAGAGACTGAGACACAGACAGAGAGACACCAGAGACAGGAACAGAGACAGAGACTGAGACAGAGACAGAGACTGAGACACAGACAGAGAGACACCAGAGACACAGACAGAGACACAGACAGAGAGACACCAGAGACAGGAACAGAGACAGGAGCAGAGACAGAGAGACAGAGACAGAGAGACAGAGACAGGAGCAGAGACAGAGAGACAGAGACAGAGAGACAGAGACAGGAGCAGAGACAGAAGAGACAGAGACAGAAGAGACAGAGACAGGAGCAGAGACAGAGAGACAGAGACAGAGAGACAGAGACAGGAACAGAGACAGAGAGACAGAGACAGAGAGACAGAGACAGGAGCAGAGACAGAAGAGACAGAGACAGAAGAGACAGAGACAGGAGCAGAGACAGAGAGACAGAGACAGAGAGACAGAGACAGAGCAGAGACAGAAGAGACAGAGACAGAGAGACAGAGACAGGAGCAGAGACAGAAGAGACAGAGACAGAGAGACAGAGACAGAGACAGGAGCAGAGACAGAGACAGAGAGACAACAGAGACAGAGAAACAGAGACAGAGACACGTGTCTCTGGGACTCACACTTCAGGCTGTAGGTGGCGCTCTTCCAGCTGTGGGAGGAGCTGATGTTACAGGTGAACTCCTGAGGTGGGCGGAGCTTAAAGAAGAGGGAGCTGCTGACGGAGAAGAGCTCGTTCCCCATTGGCTGAATTTGAGGTTTGGAGGCGGAGTCAGGACTCCAGCTCACGATTGGTTCAGGATAAATGTTCTCAGAGCTGCAGATCAGATGGTCTCCTTTAAAATCCATGAGCACAGAGTCCACCGGAGCTGAGGACACACAGGACCTGGTTAGTCTGGTTCAGATCTGTGCCTCTGAACGTCTTCAAAATGTCAAATCACAGCCAGTTCAACTTATTTAACCCTCTGTTCATCCTAGGGCCTTTTTGTGGCTTTTGACATTTTCATTTTATGTAATTTTGTCTATGTTTGCTGGATGGAGCTGAAAATGGTCTCAGGTTCATCATTTTTAAGACTCTTATTTTGGCTATTTCACTCCTAGAGGCCTGTTTGTGGCCTAGTTTTTTAACACCTGTAAAATTGTCATAGTTTCATCCTTTTTCTACTTTAAAAACTCAGATTTATAACTACTTTTTCTTGACACGTGCATACCAAATGTATAACATACTTTTAGAGTTAAATAGTTAAACCCTTTATCTCCCAAAAAGCAAACAAAAATCATATTTATATTTATATATATTTTATCCTAAAAAAAATAATTTGTATTGCTATAAATTCCAAAAATAATTTCAAATTGAGTAACCTTTATACATTTGTTTAGCCCTTGGGGTAGTGCAAAGATTGAAAGGGAAAATAATTTCTCAAGATTATCTTTGTTTGTTTGTTTTATTATAATGAGACATTCTGTACAAAAGTCACCTTTTTCCCTTGTGGCCTTTAGGTGTACTAACCTTTACCCAAAAAGGGTAAAGGTTAGTACCCAATCATAGAACTACTTCTTCTTGGTAAAAAAAAAAAAAAAAATCCCTTCTCACCCTTCGCGGGTGGTCTCATCCACTATCCAAGCTCGGGTCCTCTACCAGACCCAGGGAGCTTGAGGGTTCTGCGCAGTATCCTTGCTGTTCCTAGACCTGCACTTTTCTGGACTGAGACGTCTGATGTATTTCCAGGGATATGTTGTAGTCACTCCTCCAGATTGGGGGTCATTCTCTACCACCTTGGGAGGTGTTTCCCACTTTGACTTCGGGGTTTCCAGTCCGACTCCTCACAGATGTTCCTGTATACTATGCCAGCCACTTGGTTGTGGCGTTCCATTGACGCTTTCCCTGCCAGCATCTTACACCCTGCAGTTATGTGCTGGACCGTCTCGGGGGCCTCTTTGCACAACCTACACCTTGGGTCTTGTCTGGTGTGGTAGATCTGGGCCTGGGTCTTGTCTGGTGTGGTAGATCTGGGCTTGGGTCTTGTCTGGTGTGGTAGATCTGGGCCTCTATGGCTCTGGTGCTCAAGGCCTGCTCCTGTGCAGCCAGGATGAGCGCCTCTGTGCTGTCCTTCAGTCCAGCCCTTTCAAGCCATTGATAGGATATCTTGAGATCAGCCACTTCAGTTATGTTACGGTGGTACGTCCCATGTAGGGGCTTGTCCTCCCATGATGGTTCCTCCTCCAGCACCTCATCATCTGTTCCCCACTGTCTGAGACATTCACTGAGCACGCCATCTGTTGGGGCCTTGTCCTTGATGTACTTATGGATGTTGGATGTTTCATCCTGGATAGTGGCTCTCACGCTCACTAGTCCACGGCCTCCTTCCTTTCGGCTAGTGTACAGTCTCAGGTGCTGGATTTGGGGTGTAACCCTCCGTGCATGGTGAGGAGCTTTCGTGTCTTAACATCTGTGGTCTGTATCTCTTCCTTTGGCCACCGTATTATTCCTGCAGGGTATCTGATCACTGGCAGGGCGGAGCTGTTTATTGCCCGGGACTTGTTCTTGCCATTGAGCTGGCTTCTTAGGACTTGCCTTACTCGTTGGAGGTATTTGGCTGTTGCCGCTTTCCTTGTTGCCTGTTCAAGGTTGCCATTTGCCTGTGGTATTCAAAGGTACTTGTAACTGTCCTCAATGTCTGCTATTGTTCCGTCTGGGAGTGAGACCCCTTCTGTGTGGATTACCTTCCCTCTCTTTGTCACCATCCTACTACATTTGTCAAGCCCGAATGACATCCCAATGTCAGTGCTGTAGATCCTGGTGGTGTGGATTAGTGAGTCGATGTCTCGCTCGCTCTTAGCATACAGCTTGATGTCATCCATGTAGAGGAGGTGACTTATGGTGGCCCCGTTTCTGAGTCGGTATCCGTAGCCAGTCTTGTTGATTATTTGGCTGAGGGGGTTCAGACCTATGCAGAACAGCAGTGGGGACAGTGCATCTCCTTTGTATATGCCACATTTGATGGACACAAAAGGGTAGTTTTCCACAACCGCATCGAGTTTGCAATGAAGGCCCTCAGAGTTCTGTTGATGTTGTACAGCTCCAAGCATTCAGTGATCCATGTGTGTGGCATTGAGTCATAGGCTTTCTTGTAATCAATCCAGGCTGTGCACAGGTTGTGTGTCGGGTTCTGCAGTCTTGGCCGACTGTTCTGTCAACCAGGAGTTGGTGTTTGGCTCCTCTGGTATCTTTACCAATACCCTTCTGTGCTTCGCTCATGTATTGACCCATGTGCCCACTTATCTTAGCCGTAATGACGCCTGACATGAGCTTCCATGTTGTGGAGAGACAGGTTATTGGCCGATTTTTGGATGGGACTGTACCTTTGAGGGATACTTCAGTATCAGGATCGTTCGCCCTTAAGTTAGCCATTCAGGGTGAGTCCCATCCCTTAGCAGCTGCTTCATTTGTGCTGCTAGGCGCTCATGGAGTACAGTGAATATCTTTAGCCAGTAGGTATGGATCAGGTCAGGGCCCGGTGCTGTCCAATTTTTCATACCTGAGACTCTTTCTTGGATGTCTGCCACTGTGATAGTCACTAGAGCTGGGCGATATCCATTTTTCACTATCGTCATATCGTCTTAATATAGTATCGTGATAGACGATATTATCGTCTGCCCACTAATTAAGGCAAAAACGGCTCAAAATTGAGCTTTAGTCAGATTTTTCTGGTAATTTCTCACACACACGCACACCCACGGTGTGTAATTATAGATACAATAATGCTCTTTCGCTATAGAACATTGCTAGGTTTGTGAATTTTAATGTAAAAAACCTTAGTACTTTGTCAAAGCCTCGCTCTTTTCTCACTCCTCCGCGCCACGCTACCTCGTTTTGCTTTATTGACAATTTTAAGATACACAACGCAGGGTAAATGTGTAAACTTGTGACGGTAAACGTGGTGGAGATTTATATTGTCGACTATATTGCACAAATACACCTTTAGAAAAAGACTTTCTTGAGTCACAACCACACGAACAAAAGCACATGTAGACATCCAAGCACGCAAGCAAGCTAACCATAAAGTTTAGACCACAACAGGATTAAACCCACTGACACGTACAAACACGATTTGAACTGATATTGATAAGGCTCTCCGCTGTTTTAAGTTCACATTTAAAACATAACCAACACCATTATAAGTTAAAACGGCTGATATGTAGGACAAAAACTAAGAGCCAAACACCTTATTAAGCTAAATACATGCACATCTACGGAAACAAGTGATTTCTGCCTCTTCTTTGTCACTAAAGTTGTACCAAATAGATGAGAGAAAGTAGCTGTGTTTCTGCTTTTGTGGACTTGTCAATTATTAAAAAAAGCTACTATGAAAACAAAATAGTGGTTGAATATTTGTCAAATGATCGAGAATATGCATATAACAGAGTGAGATTGTTTGCTGCAGCATTGATTAAAAACTTTGCACGTTCTAGGAGGATACAGACGATTACAGACGATAGTGAAGTGCTATCGTCGAAATGTTTTACTTTCACGATAGACGATATAATCGTCTTATCGCCCATCCCTAATAGTCACTGGATTCTGTTCAGGGAGATTGATGTGGTCTTTCCTCAGATCCATCAGCCACTGTGCATTGCTGTTGTGTGATGCCTCCCTCTCCCATATACTTTTCCAGTACTGTTCAGTTTCCATTCTTGGTGGGTCTGCTCTGTTGTTATTACCCTGCCATTGAGAGTACACTTTCGCAGGTTGTGTTGCGAACAGCCGGTTTATTCATCTAGCTTCATTCTCTTTCGTGTATCTCTTCAGGCGGCTGGCCAAGGCTTGAAGCCTTTGCTTGGCAGTTTCGAGTGCTTCAGGTTTGGGCATCTGGCTGTACCTCTTGGGTACTGGTCTTTTCATCGCACCTCTCTGGGCCTCTGTCAACTGGCTCACTTCCCTCTGAGCTGCCTTGATTTTTGCCTCCAACCTTCGTTTCCATGGTGGGTATTGTTTCTCCTGGTTTCTCACATGGTTGCTCTCGTAGCACCTCTAGGATCACTGATGCTGAAGTGTAGATCAGCTCAATGGTTTCAGTGATTGTTGTGGTCGGGATCTTCCATGAGACTTTCAGATGATACTTTACTTAGCCGTTGTAACTGGCGTCGGGGTTGCCTGGAGCTCATTCTCGCCATGATTCTATCTTTCAGGTCAGTCGCTGCCTCGCTCAGCGTGATCGCTCGCATTGGGGCTTCAATCTCTGGTTGGGGAGATGATGAAATCTCCCCTCTGACCTGGCGTCCCTGGCTCCCCCTTGCCGTAGCATTTGTATTTGTGTTGTACCTCCTCAATCTCAAGTTATGATAGCAGTTGCTGTTTGTGGATGTTGGAACACTGAGCTACTAGCTGAATGTGGGTTTCGCACTGGCCATTTACTCCACATTCTTCGCATGTAACCCCTGTGACTAGGGTTACTTGAGAAGTAGCATTCCAACAGAGCCATGTTCTGGGCTACTGGAACAAAGTGGAATTGGCTGAGATGCGAGAACATGGCTCTGTTGGAATGCTACTACTCAAGTAACCCTAGTCAGAGGGGTTACATGTACTACTGAAGTAACCCTAGTCAGAGGGGTTACAATGCGAAAAATGTGGACTGAATGGCCAGTGTGAAACCCACATTCAAGGTTGACGGCAAAACAGTTAGTAGCTCAGTGTTCCAACACCCACAAACAGCAACTGCTATCACAACTTGAGATTGACAAGGTACAATACAAATACAAATGCTATGGCAAGGGGAGCCAGGACGCCAGGTCAGAGGGGAGATTTCATCATCTCCCCAACCAGAGATTGGGTACGAAGCCCCAATGAGAGCGATCACGCTGAGCGAGGCAGCGACTGACCTGAAAGATAGAATCATGGCGAGAATGAGCTCCAGGCAACCCCGACACCAGTTATAACGGCTAAGTGAAGTACCATCTGAAAGTCTCATGGAAGATCCCGACCACAACAATCACTGCAACCAATGAGCTGATCTACACTTCAGCATCAGTGATCCTAGAGGTGCTACGAGAGCAACCATGGGAGCCATGAGAAACAATACCCACCAAGGAAACGAAGGTTGGAGGCAAAAATCAAGGCAGCTCGGAGGGAAGTGAGCCAGTTGACAGAGGCCCAGAGAGGTGCAAAGAAAAGACCAGTACCCAAGAGGTTCAGCCAGATGCCCAAACCTGAAGCACTCGAAACTGCCAAGCAGAGGCTCCAAGCCTTGGCCAGCCGCCTAAAGAGATACATGAAGGATAATGAAGCCAGACGAATAAACCAGCTCTTCGCAACACAACCTGCGAAAGTGTACTCTCAATGGCAGGGTAATAACAGCAGAGCAGAGCCACCAAGGCTGGAGAGTGAACAATACTGGAAAAGTATATGGGAGAGGGAGGCATCACACAACAGCGATGCACAGTGGCTGGTGGATCTGAGGGAAGACCACAGCAATCTCCCTGAACAGAATCCGGTGACTATCACAGTGGAAGACATCCAAGAAAGAGTCTCAGGTATGAAAAACTGGACAGCACCAGGCCATGACATGATCCACTCCTACTGGCTAAAGAAACTCACTGCACTCCATGAGCGCCTAGCAGCACAAATGAACCAGCTGCTAAGGGATGGGACCCTGAATGGCTAACCGAAGGGCGAACGATCCTGATACTGAAGGATCCTCAAAGGTACAGTCCCATCCAACTATCGGTCAATAACCTGTCTCTCCACAACATGGAAGCTCATGTCAGGCGTAACAACATGGAAGCTCATGTCAGGCGTAACAACATGGAAGCTCATGTCAGGCGTAACAACATGGAAGCTCATGTCAGGCGTAACAACATGGAAGCTCATGTCAGGCGTCATTGAGGCTAAGATAAGTGGGCACATGAGTCAATACATGAGCGAAGCACAGAAGGGCATTGGTAAAGATACCAGAGGAGCCAAACACCAACTCCTGGTTGACAGAACAGTCGCCCAAGACTGCAGAACCCGTCACACCAACCTGTGCACAGCCTGGATTGATTACAAGAAAGCCTATGACTCAATGCCACACACATGGATCACTGAATGCTTGGAGCTGTATGCTAAGAGCGAGTGAGACATCGACTCACTGATTCGGACTGTCATTTGGACTTGAGAAATGTAGTAGGATGGTGACAAAAAGAGGGAAGGTAATCCACACAGAAGGGGTCTCACTCCCAGAAGGAACAATAGCAGACATTGAGGACAGTTACAAGTACCTTGGAATACCACAGGCAAATGGCAACCTTTAACAGGCAATAAGGAAAGCGGCAACAGCCAAATACCTCCAACCAGTGTTAATTTCGTTGACGAAAACTATGACGAAATTTTTTCGTCAACGAAGGTTTTTTACAGACGAAAACGAGACGTAAACTAAATAAAAATTACATCAAAATGACTAAAAGATGACGACAAAGGCCGACATTTTCGTCAACGAAAAAAAGACGAGACGAAAACAAAATCTGACAAAAGAAAGTTGGGAGAAGAAGAGATGAAGTGAATGGAACTTGCGGCCGCTGTCAGAGCCAATCACAGCGCGGATTGTTTCGCGTGTTGCCGAACGGTGCCGAACAGAGCCGACTGCTGCCGAGAAGCTGTTAATAGCCAATCACAGCGCGCATTGTATGGTGGCGCAGAGACGTGCTCGCTAAACATGGGCAACAGTTCAGCACAGGTGAAATATGTTGGCGACTGGGATTGGGAGAAAAAGACGGCCCGATCTGTGGTCTCATTTCACCTTCGACAACAAAGAAAACCGTGCGCACGGCGTGCGGTGCCGTAATCAAAGGGAAAAACACAACTAACTTGAAACGGCATTTGAAAACTGTACACGCTGAGTTATATTCAAAGGTGAGAGAGTTTCGCCACCACTAGACTGCTATTTTAGTTTGTAATCATTAAAAACATGAATCGAATTAAGTTTATGTGGTGAACAATTGAGTTTTACTGTACAAAAAGACGATGTACATTACAGTAACACACATGCTGATCACCAGTTTAAAGTACATATGACAGGTTCGAACATATTTTCAATAAAACATAAAGAACATACAGTAATTATATTTACAATTTCACCAAACAATTTGCTTGTTTTCACCTGGATTGGCTATTTTTATGAGGTTTGTAGTTAAATTTTAACTCAAAGGAAACTATCAGTTCAGTTGCATTTTTGCGCTTTTTGATGACACGTGAAGGGATTCTGTTGTCTGTTGTCTTCTTGCAATTTTCAACTTTTATTTGTCAATTTATTCATAATTGAAAATTTAACTGCTGTAAAAGTACAATAAGTATTTACAATAGTTATCACACCAAATAAAGTCAAAATTTGTTTCAGATTTGTTTACTTAAAAAGAATAATTCTTTCTTTTGCACTGTATTGCTTTTCTATTGGTTGAAACACTTCAATAAAGACAGATGTGTTTGATTAAGCACTGTGAAATGTTTGCAAATTCCAATCTCAGTTCAAAGAAGATAGTTTTATGACCAACTTGAAAGGTCAAAATATACCAGTGAAAAGCTTTTAGTCGACTAAATCAAGTTAGATTTTAGTCGACTAAAATTGCATGACATTTTAGTCGACTAAAACTTGACTAAAACTAGAACGGATCAGATGACTAAAACTAGACTAAAATGAAAAGTAAATTTAGTCGGAAGACTAAGACTAAAACTAAATTAAAATCTTTCGCCAAAATTAACACTGCCTCCAACGAGTAAGGCAAGTCCTAAAAAGCCAGCTCAATGGCAAGAACAAGTCCCGGGCAATAAACAGCTCCGCCCTGCCAGTGATCAGATACCCTGCAGGAATAATAAGGTGGCCAAAGGAAGAGATACAGACCACAGATGTTAAGACACGAAAGCTCCTCACCATGCACGGAGGGTTACACCCCAAATCCAGCACCCTGAGACTGTACGCTAGCCGTAAGGAAGGAGGCCGAGGATTAGTGAGCGTGAGAGCCACTATCCAGGATGAAACATCCGAGATCCATAAGTACATCAAGGACAAGGCCCCAACAGATGGCGTGCTCAGTGAATGTCTCAGACAGTGGAGAACAGAGGATGAGGTGCTGAAGGAGGGACTATCACGGGAGGACAAGCCCCTACATGGAACGTACCACCGGAACATAACTGAAGTGGCTGATCTCAAGAAATCCTATCAATGGCTTGAAAGGGCTGGACTGAAGGACAGCACAGAGGCACTCATCCTGGCTGCACAGGAGCAGGCCTTGAGCACCAGAGCCATAGAGGCCCAGATCTACCACACCAGACAAGACCCAAGCCCAGATCTACCACACCAGACAAGACCCAGGCCCAGATCTACCACACCAGACAAGACCCAAGGTGTAGGTTGTGCAAAGAGGCCCCCGAGACGGTCCAGCACATAACTGCAGGGTGTAAGATGCTGGCAGGGAAAGCGTACATGGAACGCCATAACCAAGTGTCTGCATAGTATACAGGAACATCTGTGCGGAGTACGGACTGGAAACCCCAAGGTCAAAGTGGGAAACATCTCCCAAGGTGGTAGAGAATGACCGAGCTAAGATCCTTTGGGACTTCCAGATACAGACAGACAGAATGGTAATAGCGAACCAACCAGACATTGTGGTGGTGGATAAAGAGCAGAGGAGAGCCGTGGTGGTGGATGTGGCAATACCAAGTGGTGGCAACATCAGGAGAAAGGAGCATGAGAAACTAGAGAAATACCAAGGGCTCAGAGAAGAGCTGGAGAAGGCTTGGAAGGTGAAGGCAACAGTGGTGCCCGTGGTGATCGGTGCCCTAGGGGCAGAGACATCCAAACTGGAGGAGTGGCTACAACATATCCCTGGAAATACATCAGACATCTCAGTCCAGAAAAGTGCAGTCCTAGGAACAGCAAGGATACTGCGCAGAACCCTCAAGCTCCCTGGCCTCTGGTAGAGGACCCGAGCTTGGATAGTGGATGAGACCACCTGCGAAGGGTGAATTTTTATTTTTTTTTTATTTTTTATATATTGTAAAGAATTATAACCTGTTCATAGGCCTCTAATTACAGTGTTACAGTTTTAATTTTTCCGAGCCTCAGTAAATGCAACGCAGGTTCTAGATCACTAGAGAACATCGCAGGAGTTAGTTGATTGTTGTTGTTAAGAAAGGCACTCGCGACTCCCTGCATGGACACTGCTACTACGCTGTCTGTGCCAGAGCTAGAGGCCAAAACAACGCAGTGTTTCATCCTGACCAACATCGAATGTGATTGTAACTCACCTGTTGCCAGTAAAGTTCGTAAAGAAGATCCTTTGTCGTGTGTCTGTCTAAACCCACGCACCTCCATTCCACCGGAAGGTAAAGCACAACAACTGGTGTCAGAAGTGGGATCTTCTGTGGAACTGTGAGTGATCCAAATGAAAAAGACTATATCCAGACACTATCTAAGCTAATTAACAACAAAAAAGTTAAGCTACAACTCGCTACGGCCGTGTGCTAAGGAGAAAAGAGTCACGCTAAAAAAAAAAAAAACATTCGTCAAGCTGCTGCCGCATCGCCGCACACAACTTCCGGTCCGACGCTTTAAAATAAAAGCGCAACAGGAAGTACCCAAAAATAAAGCAAATAAAGCCAAAGAATGACGGAGGATTTACAAGGTGCTACAGCAGGCCCTTCAGAGCCGGAAACAGCTCCCAAATGGTTACAAACTGTGTTGGAAAATCAAAACCAACAGGCAAGACACCTCCAATTGATGTTGGCCCCTGTTCTTTCACACATAACAGGACAATCGACTGCAAAACAAACCCCACCATCACTCACTACTGGTGGAGGGGATGAAGAGATAATCTCTGTGCATTCTACAAGAGAAAGGCATGCACCTGATACGACCACTGGGCCAAGAGATCGTGTTTCCTTTGCTGCTGAACTAGAGGTCATAAACCAAAGATCTCGCGGTTCAGGTACCTCAAGGCGCACTACAACTCCTGAGCCTGACAGCAGACGCAGACAAACCAGAGACTCTGAGCGTGAATCCCAACACACGCTTGCCTACCATGATGACAGGAGGATGAATAATTCTGGAACCTATCACAGCACCCTACCAGAACCTCAGAGACCTAAGCTAGCTACATTTGATTGAAATGAGGATTGGGACTCTCTGATGCCGTTTGAACGTCAAGCGAGAAAATGTGGATGGAGTGCTATGGAAAGAGTGGACAGGTTGCATGAATGTTTGAGAGGAGCTGCAGTGCGGTATGTCTGCTCACTACCAGAACGCACAAGGGAAGACTATGTTCTCCTGGTAGAGCAACTCACTCAACGCTTTGGAAAAAGAGACCCCCGACAACCATAAGAAGAAAAATAGGGGAGCTCCGACAACAGCGGGAGACAACCGCTGAGTTTGCAGAGGAAGTGAGACGCCTTATCACACTGGCATATCCAGGAGAAGATCTCCAGCTGCAAGACCAACTAAAAACCAAAAAGTGGCTTATGAAGTCATGAATCGTGACCGATGTTCTCTCGTGGAGGCCCAGAAGTTTGTGGAGACCCATGAACATAACTTCAAAGCTACTGAACTAAAGAACAGAACAAGACGCATCTCATGGGTTGACGAAGGAGACATGTGTGAGGAAGCTGCTACAATGTCCCGCAGAGTCCAAACCCCCCAGTATGTTACCACTGATCAGTTTGCTGTCCTAATGGATCAAGTGAAGGCACTTGTTAACACAGTCGGAGACTTACAGTTGAAAGTTGAAAATCTCCAGTCTGCAGACACCGGACCCCACCAGCCCAAAGCATTCCAAGGTCCTATACCTGAAAGAAAACAAATCTACTCGCAGGCACAAGCCAACAGAGGGCGCTCTCAAACTCCAAGCCCAAATCGTGGTGCAGCTGGCCCCTGTTTTAAATGTGGAGAAACAGGACATTTCAGAAAAGACTGTGTGCGGCCGCCAACTCCAGTAGCCGCACGTAATGATGGTGACAAGCATACAGACTATATGCTAAAGTCAAATGGAGCCCCTAATGTAGATCATCAATATCAAGGCCGGCAGATTGGCTGCACCAAGAAGAGGGGTGAGAGTTTACAAATTCCTCTGACAATTAATGGCATCCCAACACAAGCTGTGGCAGACACGGAAGCTCAAACCACTGTAATATCGGAGGAGCTGTACCAAAGTATCCTGAAGAGTGATACAACGACAGCAGAGCTACATCAGCCCTACCTACTGAATGCAGGAGTTGGAGAGGGCATGAAAGCAAAACAGGGACTCACAGTGACTTTTCAAATTGGATCCAAGTCTATTAACTGGGAAGTGCACGTAGCCCCTCTAAGAGACTCTGTCCTCCTCCGGTTGGATCTGATGAAAGCCCATGACGTTGTCATCTACACCCGCGGCAAGGTTTTCATCGCAGGTGAACTTGTGCCCTCAAAAATCGTGCAAGATAACGGATCAGGCTACTGCATTGCCAGAGTGACACTTGGAGAGGCCACCATCCTACCAGCCACGTCTGAATGTGTTGTGTGGGGTGAAGTAGAGGACCCAGGGCCAGGGGTAACAGCTGTGTTAGAGCGTCTAAATATTACAGAGACTGTAGCTTCTGGAATTTTGTTGTCACCATGGAAAAAAAGAGTGCCAATCAGGGTGTGTAATTTCGCAACCAAGAAAACTGCCTTACCAAAAGAGGTGCCTCGGAGTTCTTGCTGAAGCTTATCCTGAACCCCCAGATCAACAAGATCAAAGTGCAGTGCTTAGCCATATGCAAGACAGTGCTCCATCACTGCTGGTTGGGGGATACCAACCGCTTCCGACATTCCTGAACACCTCCAAGGCCTGGTTGCTGCTACAAGTGAAGCTCTCAGTGAGGAACAACAACAGCGGTTCATCCATCTACTGCTCACGTACCAATCCATCTTTGCCAAAAATGACTCTGACCTTGGTTATATGTCTGCTGTCACACACAAGATCGCCAGTGGTCTTAGTTCGCAAAAAGGACGGAGGAGTAAGATGGTGCGTAGATTATCACTGCTTGAACAGTTTAACCATTAAAGACGCTCCCCAGATCGAGGAGTGTCTTAGCGTTGTTGGTGGAGCTACCATGTTTTCTACCCTCGACCTTCAGTCTGGTTACTGGCAGATAGCGGTCAATGACAAAGATCGGGAGAAGACGGCATGCCATTCGGACTCTGTAACGCGCCAAGACGAATGCCATTCGGACTCTGTAACGCGCCGAGTACGTTTCAGAGAGCAATGGAGCTCATCCTCAGAGGCCTACAGTGGGAAACTCTTCTCATCTACCTAGATGATGTCATTGTTATCGGCAATGGGGTGGACCAAAGCTTGGATATAGACTTGAGCACGTTTTTTAGAGGTTTCAAAGCTACGGGCTAAAGTTAAAGCCATCGAAATGTAATTTGCTACAAGAAGAGGTTCTCTTTTTGGGACACATTGTGAGTGGACAGGGAGTCAGACCAAATTCTGCCCTAATCAAAGATGTACAGCAGTGGACCCTCCTGACAACCTGCAGGAGCTGCAAGCCTTCCTTGGACTGTGTAACTACTACTGCAAGTTTGTCACAGGTTTTGCAGAGCCTTCAGCCCCCCTTCACAATCTCCTCAAAAAAGGGACTGTGTACTGAGCTCAAAGAAAAGCTGACCAGTGCACCTGTATTGGGATACCCTTGTGCTGAAGGCATTCTTGACACAGACGCCTCAAACAGCAGTGTCGGAGCTGTGTTGTCACAAGTCCAGTGGGGAGAGGAAAGAGTTTTGACTTACGCTAGCAGCCACCTATCACCAGCTCAACAAAGGTACTGCGTCACCCGTCGTGAGTTACTTGCCGTTGTTTGTTTCACACGTAAGTTTCGCCACTATCTACTGGGTCGAAAGTTCTTGCTCCGGACCGACCATGGCAGTCTCACCTGGCTTTTCCGCTTCAAACGCCCAGAAGGTCAACTAGCCTGAAGAGTTGAGTCAATATGACTTCCACATTGAGCATAGAGCCGGTAAGCAGCATGCTAATGCAGACGCCATGTCAAGACCCAGAGAAGACGTGGACAAGTGTCACTGTTACCAGGCAGGGATAAACCTGTCAGACCTGCCATGCAAGGGGTGCAAATACTGCCAGAGAGTTCATGAGCAGTGGGCCAAGTCTGAAGATGATGTCGATGATGTTGTGCCACTAGCAGTCAGGTGCATTCAGCCCCAAAGCAACACAGATAGAGATGGCATACAAGCAGCAGGAAGTCAGCCATCTACGACTTTGCAAGAGACCCCAGAAGTCAACTGGCTTGAATCCCCTAACCCAGAGCAACTGGCAACTCTACAGAAGGAAGATCCTGTGCTTGCTACTCTCCACAAATGGAAAGAGACAGTACATTTCCCACCAGAGATGAAGCAATGCTCGAGAGCCCAGCCGTGAGAAAGTTCTGGCTATGTTGGCCCCAAGTCACTTTGAGACAAGGAGTCCTCTATTACTCCTGGGAGAGAATTGGTGACCAGCACCCAACTCTGCTGCTATTAGTTCCAGCATCTACGCAGAAAGAAATCCTACAGTCATGCCACAACCCTCCATTCTCTGGTCACCTGGGGGAAACCAAAACCTTGGAGCGTGTGTGTCAAAACTACCATTGGTATGGAATGGGCGGAGATGTTCACTTGTTTGTCAAAAGATGCCCACACTGCAGTGCGTGCAAAACCGCTGGCCCAGCAAAAAGAGCAAAGCTGCAAAGTTACCAAGTCGGAGCGCCCCTGGACCGTTTGCACCTTGACATCCTCGGGCCATTTCCCATATCCGACTCGAGTAATAAGTACATTCTTGTCATGATTGATCAGTTCACAAGATGGGTCGAAGCTTTCCCGGTTCCTGACCAAGGTGCTGAAACAACTGCAAAAAAGCTAGTCTATGATTTCATTGCCAGATTTGGAGCCCCCCTCGAGCTACACACGGATCAAGGACGTAATTTTGAGAGTTTGCTATTCCGAAATGTGTGTGAACTCCTGTAGATTACCAAGACCAGGACTACCCCCTACCACCCCTCCTCTAATGTGCAGGTAGAACGGTTCAATAGGACCTTGCTGCAGATGCTCCGATGTTATGTGAACCAGAACCAAAGAAACTGGGATGAGCCACTGCTTACTGCAGCCTATCGCAGTTCATGACACACAGTGACAGGATTCAACCCCAACAGACTTATGCTTGGCAGGGAGGTCTACCAACCACAAGATTTCCAGTCTGGTAGTGCAAGACTCAAAGCCAATCCACTGGAAGTCACAGATTTTCTCTACAATCTAGAACAAGGTCTGAAAGAGGTGCACAGCACAGCAAGAGAACACCTCCGAACTGTTCAAGAGCGCCACAAAAAACTACATGACCTACGTGCAAGAGAGCACTCCTACGATGTTGGAGATCTAGTGTTTGTAACCCGGTTGAAAATGCGCAGTTTAAATGTTTAAGTATATAAATAAATGTGAATCAAATCAAATCAAATCAAACTTTATTTATAAAGCGCTTTTCATACATAGAATGCAACACAAAGTGCTTTACAGTGCATTAAAAACAATCCCACATGCCTCCACCCCCCACCCCCCGAGACAACCCCCGTACGTGTACATACCCTCCACCCCTCCTCCCCACCATACCCTACCCCCCTTTCCCAACACGCATACACACACACACACACACCCACACTCCCAAACACTAAAATACATTCACATACATTAGGCCGGGTACAGATGGACCAAAGAAAGCATCATCAGAGGAGCTGTCTGCACCAGGAGCAGAGTCACCTGCAGCCACAGGACACCAGCCCAGGGCCCAGTGAAGAGATGAGGTCAAGACCAAACCTCCAGGGCCCAGAGCCAGAGCCCAGCAGCCACAGCCGACCACAGCTCCTGGTGCAGAGGCTCCTCAGAGGAAACACTGGAGATCCTAAAAGTGATAAACATTAAAATAAATAAAAAGGTAAATACAAGCAAACTAAGAACTACTTAAGAAAAACTTAAAAATACTAAAATCTAACAACAGTAATAAGTAAATCAATAAATACAATAAATATCTAAATAAATACATGTAAGACAATAAATACTAATCAAAAGCTAAGCTAAAAAGATGGGTCTTGAGCCTGCTCTTAAAAACCTGAATGTTCTCTGCGGCCCTGAGGTCCTCCGGCAGACTGTTCCATAGACGGGGGCCGTAAAACTGAAAAGACGCCTCGCCGTGAGTGTGTGTCCTGACTTTGGGAATGACTAGGAGCCTGCTGCCGGAGGAGCGCAGGGTCCGCGAGGGTTCATAAGGTAAAAGCAGTTCTGAAAGATAAGAAGGCCCAAGACCATTAAGACACTTAAAAACCAGTAAAAGAACTTTAAAATCGATCCTAAAACACACAGGGAGCCAATGCAGCGATTTTAAAACCGGTGTAATGTGGTCCCGCCCCCTGGTCTTAGTCAGGACACGTGCTGCTGAATTTTGTAATAATTGTAAACCTGAAATAGACTTTTTGGGAAGACCAGAGAGCAGGGCATTACAATAGTCTATACGACTGGTGATAAAAGCATGCATTAGCGTCTCCGTGTTGGCCCGAGAGAGAATGGGACGGACTCTGGCTATGTTTTTGAGATGGTAAAAACCTATTTTTGTGATATTTTTTATATGTGGGATAAAAGTCAGCTCAGAGTCAAAAATAACGCCCAGGTTTCTTACTTGTGAAGATGGATTAAAAGATTGTGTTTGTAATTTAGATAAAAGTTTCTCTCTCTGGGCCTCAGGACCGATGACTAAAACCTCAGTTTTGTCCTGGTTAAGCTGGAGAAAGTTTTCTGCCATCCAGGATTTGATGTCTAAAATGCAGTTAAAAAGAGCGTCCATTGGCCTGGTGTCATCAGGAGACATGGAGATATAAAGCTGTGTATCATCTGCATAACTGTGGAAGTTGATTCCATGTCTCCTGATGACACCACCAAGAGGGAGCATGTACAGGTTAAAAAGGACAGGACCTAAAATGGAACCCTGGGGCACACCACATGTGATTTCATGAACCTGAGAGGAGCATGTATCTAAACTTACCATAAAAGATCTGTCTGTGAGGTAGGACGTAAACCATTTGTGAACAGTACCAGAGAGGCCGACCAGGTGTTTGAGTCTGTGTAAAAGAATAGTGTGGTCTACTGTATCGAAGGCAGCGCTAAGATCCAGTAGAACCAACACTGTCACCTGTTTAGAATCATAATTTAGTCTAAAATCATTTAAAATCTTTGTCAAGGCTGTCTCGGTACTGTGGTTTACCCTAAAACCAGACTGACATTCTTCAAGAATGTTCTGTGAGTTTAAAAAATAATTAAGCTGAGTAAAAACAAGTTTTTCTAAAATTTTGCTTAAAAATGGTAAGTTAGATACCGGTCTGTAATTGTTAAAATCATTAAAATCCAAATTGCTCTTCTTCAGCAGGGGCCTGACCACTGCAGCTTTAAAAGCAGTGGGAAAGACCCCTGTCTGAAGAGAGCAGTTCATCATGTTTAAAAGCTCGTCTCTAAAAGATTCATAAAATGACTTAAAAAACTGTGTTGGGACGGGGTCTAAAAGACAAGTGGTGGGCCTCACTGACGAGAAAACTTTATCAAGCATCTCAGCATTAACCAGGACAAAACTGTCCAGTGTTTCCTCTGGTAAAGATAAACAATCAGATGTGTTAAAAACAGTGGTTCGAGTAGATAAAATGTCACATCTGATTTTGTTTATCTTTCCCATGAAGTGGTCTGCAAACTGCTCACAAAGAGCATCAGTGGAGGAAGTTTGGAGCTGTTAAAATCAGGGTTGGTAAGATGGTCAATAGTTGAGAAAAGAATTTTGGGGTTATTTTTATTGTTTGAGATTATTTTTGAGAAGTATGCATTTCTTTTGTTTCTGACTGCAATATTGTAGGTTTTTAGTTGTTGATTATAAATTTGATAGTTCACAGCTATTTGATTCTTCCTCCATTTTCTTTCTGCCCTCCTGCAATTTCTTTTCAATTGTTTTATTTCCTCATTTTTCCAAGGGGCCACTGGTTTGGAGGGGGCCTTTTTTAATTTAAATGGGGCAACTTTGTTCAGGGTATTTTGGAGTCTACTGTTAAAATGGTTTACAATAAAATCACAGGGGGCAGGTAAAATAATTGGAGGGGTGTTTTCTAAAACTTGAATAAAATTTGCAGCCACTTCAGGGGTAAGATGACGCTTCCTCACAGTTCTCACAGAGGTCTCCCGCTGAATAAAACCAGTGATATTAAAAAACACACCGAAGTGATCTGACACAGCCAAGTCAACAACAGAGGACACACTCGCAGACAGGCCATGCGTAATGACCAGGTCCAAGGTGTGTCCTCTGTTGTGAGTCGGCTGTGTCACGTGCTGGGTAAAATCCATGTAGTTAAGAACATTTAAAAACTCAATAGAAATGGGGTCTAAAACATCAATGTGCAAATTAAAATCACCGGTTAAAATAATCATGTTATAGGAACTATGTAATATTGCTAAAAACTCTGAAAATTCATTGATAAAAAGACTGCACTTTTTAGGTGGCCTGTAGATTGTGACACATAAAATGGGTGGGTTATTAAAAACGACTGCGTGATATTCAAAACTTTTAAAATCATTAAATAAAACAGGTTTGGTGGCCAGCGTATTTGTGCATATAGATGCAGTGCCACCTCCCCTTTTGCCATCTCTAGCTGAAAATGCAAAGTTAAAATTGTTTGGGGAGGCCTCGTTGAGAACAACTGGTGCATCTGCACCCAGCCAGGTTTCAGTTAAAAACAGACAATCCAGTTTGTGATCTAAAATCAGGTCATTAACAATAAAAGACTTATTCAGCAGAGAGCGGATATTTAAAATAGCCATATTTAAAAACAGTGCAGGAATTTGTGGTGGACTAGGTTTGGAAAGTGGTTTGAGATTTTGGAAATTAATTTTGGATTTATTGAGGGTTTTGTATAATGGCCGCTCTCTGCTGATAATTACCGGTATGGATTGTGGTTGTTGAAATTGTCAGACAGACTGTACCGTGAGTTCGATGTTTGTGGAGAGGAGCGGGATCCGGTGAGGTTTGGGTGAAGGCGGTCCTTTTTAAAAAGTTCAGGTCTGTTAAAAAATGCAATAAAATTGTCCACGTAGGGGATTTTGTTTAGTCTGCAGTAGTTCAAGAGTTTGATGTGAAGTTGTCTGAGGCGGCTGAATTTTATATCTCCAAAACGAGGTGGTGAAAAGGGTCCGGAAACAATGCACTGTTTATTTAAACTCTGAATAGTGGTGATGAGAGATTTGAAATGGTCCAAAAGTGTCTCTGACTGCTGAAATTTGAGGTCGTTTGTACCAACGTGAATTACAACTGTTTTGACGGTGGGGTGATGACGTAGGATGGAGGGGGCGGAGTCTCTAATGTCCTTCACCAGCGCACCTGGGTGACAGGAGGTGTAGCCTTTACTCACTCGCACATGTCTGACCATGGAGGATCCCAGAACGAGCACGGACGGTCCCGGCCTGGATGTAGAGGCAGACGGCACCGTGGAGATGTGAGGTTGCCTTTGCGGCGCTGGCTGACCATCCGCTGGAGCGGGGACGAGAGCAGAGGACGCCCCAAGCGTACGCGGAGCAGACGAGCCCCGCGCACACGAGGGGGAACCTCCGCGCGGCGCAGGAGCCGTGGTCGGTGGACTCTTGGCCAGTGAATCACACTCACTCTCATGTAGGTTGCCGAGGACTGGTGGTGAAGAGATCTTCGTGCTTCGTGCTGCAGGGCGGTCAGACCGTGGAGCTGGAGTGAACTGTAGCTTTCCTGTGCGGGTTTTCTTTGTCGGTGGTGGGAACTGTTCGTGATCCAGGACGTTAAACTTATTTCCAAGCGTGATGTCAACTGTGGAATTTGAGCAGGACGCTCGCTTACCCCGTTGCTTACGTGGCCCAACTGTAATCCACGGATTTGGCTGGACAGGAGTAGAGGTAATCGGCTCCTTTGGTCTCGCTCCTTGCTGGGTCCATTTGTGGTCGTTTGTGCCTGGCTTGGGGGAACCAGGATCAGGCGAAGCGGAATCGGGGGCGTTCCCACCAGAGTGCTGGGCCGTATCGGCAAGTTGGGCACTGTTGGCACTTGTGATAGTTTTGCCCAAAATTATATCAACATCCCGCTCCTCCTGGATTTTGATAAACAGCGTGGATATTTGGTGTTCAAGATCAGCTACTCTCTGGCTAAGGCCCACGCAGCTCTCGCAACTGGATGTGCCGCCGGTGAGTGATTCCATTGTTCAGCTTGTACACGAGTAGTAGCTACTCGTTTAACTTTAAAAAACCGTCATCCAGGGGTTAAAAACGTGAATGCAGTTAAGAACAGGGTTAAAAGCTGAAACAGTCTTTGCTTGTATCTCCAAAATATAAGTTTAAAATCCGATTTAAAAGTATTTGTTTAGACTCGATCTGACAGCAGACACAAGACGCCGGCGCATGCGCAGAAAGAAGCGGCAGTTCACTATACGTGATGATGTCACATCCTCACGTAGCGCGTACGTCCTCACGCAACGTCAGTGCGTGACCGCGTCCAACCAATCACGTCGCTCGTAGAGCTTGATACGTGCGGACGGCGCTGTCCTCAATCAGAAGCATGGGGGGAAGATTGAGGAACGGCTGTCACAGGTTCGTCTTTACAAACGCTTTTCTCTCGTATATTATCGTTTTGCTGTAATCTAACGCCTGTCGTTACACTATCTGCCTTTAGATCTTTACCAGCGCAGGGGCAGGACACGTTTGTCGCGTGGTGCGAAGGATATTACAGGGAATTGGTGAGTCTGTCTGTCTGTTTGTTGCCGATGTTGTTGTTGTAGCGAACACTTAGCTTAGCATTAGCTTGACCTGTGCACTATTATGGACTGGCTACGGCCCAACTAGCTTTGGAATGCTAATGCTGGCACCCGAATGCAATCGTTTTGCAGACAGGTGTTTGTTATTGAATTGCCACTGCAGTTTATAGGTGCAATATCTGCAGTTTGCGCTGAGATTTACACTGATTGTAATATTTTGACAACACTGTGAAATTATTTGCATTGTTACTTATCATGCTATTTATGAACAACTATTTTCTATATTGTGTTTAATGCAATGCACTTTATTATGAAATATGTGGAAATGTTAACTTATTTATTCTATTGTTGCTAATAGAGTAATTTGGATTAATTATTATGTACACAGATAAGACTATAACTAGCTAGTGAGAATGTTTACTTACACATGGTCCTGTTTATATTATACAGGCCAGGTTTCCTGTTGGACTTTGACATGATGGCGAGCTAAAAGTTTGGTTTGGAGCCAAACAGAACCTACGTACAAGCGCCCTGCTGGTCTGGTAGGAGGCTCTGATAGCCTTGTTCCCCTCCATCTTCTCACTCAGTCACTCACACACATACACATGAGCCTATGGACAATTACACAAATGGACAATATGCATATGGACAATTAAACTCTGGACGCTTTACACTCTGGGCACATTGGACATTTGCGTTCGCGTTGCGTGCCCCGTCTGCTGCAATTGATCTTTTGTAATATTGTGTATGTTTACGTGTGTGAACGGTTGCCATCTTGGCTATATATTTATTCATATGTTAAGGGAACGAATCTCCCTTTGAATTTCTATTGTGAATATTGTCAATGATCGATCTATTTTCTTAAAGAAAATAATACTTTCCTAATCTGCAGAACTGTAAATATTGGGGGTTTCATAATATTTTGTTTTTGTTTATTTTTTCTATCACTCAATATATGGTACCAGCCGCACTTTCATTTTCTGTCTTTATGTGTTCATTTATTGTACCACTTCCTCCCAGAGCCGACCCCGTTCTTCTAGTCAGTCAGATACAACCTAGCTTTACAATAATACTAATATTCTGGGTACTCAGCCTGTCTACCCCGTTACATGTTCGTCAAAGATGACACCAAAAAGAAAGGACTAAGCCCAAAGCTCCAAGCACTATGGAAAGGACCCTTGATTGTTGCAGCATGTCGTGGCCCAGTACTGTACGAGATTCAAGGCCCCAAACGAAGTACAGTAATGCATCATGACCGACTCAAGCCCTATGATGGTGAAGTGATCCCAGTCTGGATTTCACGCCAAAGAAGCAAACTGTTGCAGCAGTGCCAAGACCCAGATCTCAAGTCACAGGAAGAGGACATTCCACTGGTACCAATGCCGCCACTGCCAGATGATCCAGGTCCTGTCGAGGAACAGCTCTCCAAGGAGCAATGCAGTTCGGGTGAAGCTTTCCAGTCCGAGGGTCCAGGCGAGGCATCCCAATCTAAGCGCCCAGGGTGCCGTCGAAGAAGCCAATGTGATACAGACTCCCCACAAAAGACTGTTAAGACATCTAGAGGTCGTATAGTCAATATTCCAGAGAGATTCAGATATTAGTCACGAGTTACATAAGCTAAAAGTTAAAGCTATCTGTTAATGTTTACATTTAAGACTAATCTAAGGAACGTGATTTGTGTTTATTTTGTCATTAGGCAATCACACAAGTTTAGTTCAGGTACTGTAAATGGCAAATGCTAATTGTTTCCTACATTACCTATACTGAAGGGACTCAGTACTCTTAAAAGAGGGGTAGTGTAAGGAAGTATAACCTGTTCATAGGCCTCTAATTACAGTGTTACAGTTTTAATTTTTCCGAGCCTCAGTAAATGCAACACAGGTTCTAGATCGCTAGAGAACATCGCAGGAGTTAGTTGATTGTTGTTGATAAGAAAGGCACTCGCGACTCCCTGCATGGACACTGCTACTACGCTGTCTGTGCCAGAACTAGAGGCCAAAACAACGCAGTGTATCATCCTGACCAACATCAAATGTGATTGTAACCCACCTGTTGCCAGTAAAGTTCGTAAAGAAGATCCTTTGTCGTGTGTCTGTCTAAACCCACGCACCTCCATTCCACCGGAAGGTAAAGCACGACAATATATATGTAACCAGGTATAAAATGAGTACTGGTGAAGGGTGTGCATTGTAAATCCAAATTGTATTTTATTTCACTAACTGTTTGTTGTAATACCTGTTTTTGTCACACGGTGGTGCTATGTTCCCTCGTGTGAGTGTTTGAAAAATAACAAGAAACAAGTTCTCGCAGTTGTACTTGGGGCTGAAAGACGTTCATTTTAAGCTGAGACCGGTGGGAGCAAGAACTGTTTAGGCCACATGTATTAATTCTCGGTTATCTCTGTAAGCAAATGATGTTTTGATTGATTATTGTTCATTTAGTAGATTTCATAAAGTTAATGTGTGATTGTACTTTTGTTTTTGTCCTCTTTCAGAGGTGCCACTGCCGTTTTTAGGGCCGTTTGTGTAACGTTGCCGCTTTTGTTCAAGTGCTAACTACACTGTTATAACGCCATTTTGTTTGCGCAATTCTCATGTCGGATGTAGTTCCAGGGATGTGTTGTAGCCAGGGTATCATCCAGTTTGGGGGTCACGGCCCCCAGTGCACCAATCACCACGGGCACCACTGTTGCCTTTCTCTAGTTTCTCATGCTCCTTTCTCCTGATGTTGCCACCACTTGGTATTGCCACATCCACCACCACGGCTCTCCTCAGCTCTTTATCCACCACCACGATGTCTGGTTGGTTCGCCATTACCATTCTGTCTGTCTGTATTTGGAAGTCCCACAGGATCTTGGCTCGGTCATTCTCTACCACCTTGGGAGGTGTTTCCCACTTAGATCTTGGGGTTTCCAGTCCGTACTCCACACAGATGTTCCTGTATACTACGCCAGCCACTTGGTTGTGGCGTTCCATGTACGCTTTCCCTGCCAGCATCTTACACCCTGCAGTTATGTGCTGGACCGTCTCAGGGGCCTCTTTGCACAACCTACACCTTGGGTCTTGTCTGGTGTGGTAGATCTGGGCTTGGGTCTTGTCTGGTGTGGTAGATCTGGGCCTGGGTCTTGTCTGGTGTGGTAGATCTGGGCTTCTATGGCTCTGGTGCTCAAGGCCTGCTCCTGTGCAGCCAGGATGAGCGCCTCTGTGCTGTCCTTCAGCCCAGCATTTTCAAGCCATATAGGATTTCTTGAGATCAGCCACTTCAGTTATGTTCCGATGGTACATCCCATGTAGGGGCTTGTCCTCCCATGATGGTTCCTCCTCCAGCAACTCATCCTCTGTTCTCCACTGTCTGAGACATTCACTGAGCACGCCATCTGTTGGGGCCTTGTCCTTGATGTACTTATGGATCTTGGATGTTTCATCCAAGATCCTCGGCCTCCTTCCTTTCGGCTAGTGTACAGTCTCAGGTGCTGGATTTGGGGTGGAACCCTCCATGCATGGTGAGGAGCTTTCGTGTCTTAACATCTGTGGTCTGTATCTCTTCCTTTGGCCACCTTATTATTTATTATATATATATATATATATATATATATATATATATATATATATATATATAAGTGGGCACATGGATCAATACATGAGCAAAGCACAGAAGGGCATTGGTAAAGATACCAGAGGAGCCAAACACCAACTCCTGGTTGACCGAACAGTTGCTCAAGACTGTAGAACCCGACACACTAACCTGTGCACAGCCTGGATTGATTACAAGAAAGCCTATGACTCAATGCCACACACATGGATCACTGAATGCTTGGAGCTGTACAACATCAACAGAACTCTGAGGGCCTTCATTGCAAACTCGATGAAGTTGTGGAAAACCACACTTGTAGCCAATGGGAAGCCACTTGCCCAAGTGTCCATCAAATGTGGCATATACCAAGGAGATGCACTGTCCCCACTGCTGTTCTGCATAGGTCTGAACCCCCTCAGCCATTAATCAACAAGACTGGCTATGGATACCGACTCAGAAACGGGGCCACCATAAGTCACCTCCTCTACATGGATGACATCAAGCTGTATGCTAAGAGCGAGCGAGACATCGACTCACTGATCCACACCACCAGGATCTACAGCACTGACATCGGGATGTCATTCGGGCTTGAGAAATGTAGTAGGATGGTGACAAAGAGAGGGAAGGTAATCCACACAGAAGGGGTCTCACTCCCAGACGGAACAATAGCAGACATTGAGGACAGTTACAAGTACCTTGGGATACCACAGGCAAATGGCAACCTTGAACAGGCAACAAGGAAAGTGGCAACAGCCAAATACTTCCAACGAGTAAGGCAAGTCCTAAGAAGTCAGCTCAATGGCAAGAACAAGTCCCGGGCAATAAACAGCTACGCCCTGCCAGTGATCAGATACCCTGCAGGAATAATAAGGTGGCCAAAGGAAGAGATACAGACCACAGATGTTAAGACACGAAAGCTCCTCACCATGCACGGAGGGTTCCACCCCAAATCCAGCACCCTGAGACTGTACGCTAGCCGAAAGGAAGGAGGCCGAGGATTAGTGAGCGTGAGAGCCACTATCCAGGATGAAACATCCGAGATCCATAAGTACATCAAGGACAAGGCCCCAACAGATGGCGTGCTCAGTGAATGTCTCAGACAGTGGGGAACAGATGATGAGGTGCTGGAGGAGGAACCATCATGGGAGGACAAGCCCCTACATGGGATGTACCACCGGAACATAACTGAAGTGGCTGATCTCAAGAAATCCTATCAATGGCTTGAAAGGGCTGGGCTGAAGGACAGCACAGAGGCGCTCATCCTGGCTGCACAGGAGCAGGCCTTGAACACCAGAGCCATAGAGGCCCAGATCTACCACACCAGACAAGACCCAAGGTGTAGGTTGTGCAAAGAGGCCCCTGAGACGGTCCAGCACATAACTGCAGGGTGTAAGATGCTGGCAGGGAAAGCGTACATGGAACGCCATAACCAAGTGGCTGGCATAGTATACAGGAACATCTGTGCGGAGTACGGACTGGAAACCCCAAGATCTAAGTGGGAAACACCTCCCAAGGTGGTAGAGAATGACCGAGCCAAGATCCTGTGGGACTTCCAGATACAGACAGACAGAATGGTAATGGCGAACCAACCAGACATCGTGGTGGTGGATAAAGAGCAGAGGAGAGCCGTGGTGGTGGATGTGGCAATACCAAGCGATGGTAATATCAGGAGAAAGGAGCATGAGAAACTAGAGAAATACCAAGGGCTCCGAGAAGAGCTGGAGAAGGCTTGGAAGGTGAAGGCAACAGTGGTGCCTGTGGTGATCGGTGCACTGGGGGCCGTGACCCCCAAACTGGATGAGTGGCTACAACATATCCCTGGATCTACATCCGACATCTCAGTCCAGAAAAGTGCAGTCCTAGGAACAGCAAGGATACTGCGCAGAACCCTCAAGCTCCCTGGCCTCTGGTAGAGGACCCGAGCTTGGAAAGCGGATGAGACCACCCGCGAAGGGTGAGGGGGATCATTTTTTTTTTTATATATATATATATATATATATATATATATATATATATATACATACATACATATTAGGGCCGGGAATTGATTAAAAAAAATTAACTAATTAATCGCAATTCTGAAAAA